>JBBMKF010236680.1:0-16906 GCA_037834155.1 Curcuma caesia
GGCCTATCCATACTACATAATATGGATTTATGTACAACTAAATAATAAAAATGTGACCCACTCGACCACTCACACATCCTAATGTAAGCAGAACAATGTAAATCTAAATCTACACAACTACTAACGAATGAACTCGAAAAGTAAAGAAAATCCAAAGTTATGCATGCGGAAACATAAAGGGTACAACTATAAAATCACGGATAAAGAACATACTAGAGTCTCCAAAACACCGATACAAATCATAAACTCAAAAATAAAAATATTAACATAGAAGATGCACAACTCTATAACAAATACATCCACACACAACAACATAGAGAGTATCTTCTGCTGTGAGATGGCATGACTGGCAGGATCTCCTTAGCATCAGCTGTAATCTCTTACTTGATATCTGGGAAGATAGAAAAATCCCAGGGTCTAAAGGGTGAGTACAGGACACTCAATGGATAATAAAAAAAGATAGTGCATGATCAAAGTATATAATCAAGAGCACAGGTATATAACAATAACAGGAATTTATATGTAATCAATAATAATCTACAGGTAGTATATATTCCAAAATGGATCTCATAAAATGCATCAATCCATATGAATGATCATGTCATACCGATGTATCAATCAATAAGCAATCATGTATGCATCCATATTCCAATGCAATATATATATGCACAGTCCGATACATAATATCAAGCACACAATACAATGCAAGCATATGCATGATGCAGCTGTCTACACTCGCTCCAGTATTCATGTGTCTATATGAGACTGAGGGTGTCTGACATCCAAATAGTCATACATCTAGCCCTACAATAAAGTAGCCTGGTGATCCAACAGTAGGTAGTCATCCATAGCTACGTACATCCTATAGTCAATGTCTATCCTCTAATACTCATCCCTGAGTATCACTCTCATACTCTTTAAGTACCACCCCTTGCTGGTGTCAAGGTCAGCACATTGATTGGCTGCGTAAGGCCATACAGCCACCATCACCATGATGGAAATAGGAGAATCACAACCACCTATATAAGCATGCCACTACAAACCAACTATCCATAACGATGGTCCCACAACATTGTGGCTTTCAATCGTCATCATGCATCATGATGTGATGATCAAACCACAGTAATCAACATCTGCCATGCTAATCAACATGCGTAGGTAATAAGCCCTAATGATCATAGGTATCATAGCAAAGATAATAACCTCTAATGATCACAAATAACATAAGCAAGGATAGAAACAATAATTCTATAGATCAAAGGATTAAGGGCAAGCACGATATAAACATAAGTAACATAAGTGTCTAATCAACAAACCAGAATAGGAATGTGATCAATAGACTAATGAATAACAATAGAAAAGAAAGCATGCACTGGAAATAGAATATATCTGTATTGATCAAATATAGAAATTACCCACCTGATGAACCGTACGTCAAACAATAAAAGAACCCCCAGAAATATATCTTGGTATAGTATCGAAGCCTATAACCACTCAGGGTCCCGTAAGAAAATAATAACATTCCTAAATGCCATGATATATCAAAGAAAATCCTAATCAAATTTAAGATTAGTTTAACCCTATTCAATTAACTTAACTTAGGTTAGACTAATCTAACCATTAGATTGTTATTATCAGGATTTAATCAACCAATTAATTAGTTGTATTAATAAATTAATACAACTAATTTTGTGTTTAATCAAACCCAAGTTAACCTACATTAGGTTAATAAACCCCACTAGCTTAGTCCTACCTAATTAGGTCCATAGTTGTAAGAATGGTTTGAAACAGATCAATCCAATTGGATTAGACCTAGTTCCAACCTAACTTAAAACCTAATCCAAATTAATTTGATCAATTTCTAAGAAACCAACCAACAAATCCAACATATCCACAGCAAGCACAATACCATGAACAGATCAAACCTCAACATGAAACCCTCTGATCAGAACCTAACCATAATAACCACAATCCTCAAAGAACCGATCCAACCACCCATTGAAATCAACCGGATTCAAGAAGGAGGACTCACCTCTGATCCGATGGTGCTTGATCTGCATATGCCCTAGAATCCTTGCAACTTTGATTCCACAAAAATGACCCTGATCAATCCAAGAAACCGAGCACCTTAATCGAACAGTTACCCATAATTTTCGATCTCTAACCAATTCAAGGTATAATCGGATAAACAAGGAGAAACTTACCTCTAATATGGTTGAATGCCCTAGAGTCCATGGTTTTAGAAACCCTAGCCGTGCTTGACACAATCTGCCACCGACCGAAATCAAGAAGTTGGAACCGATCTGTAAGTTCAATTAAAATCCCAAAATCACTCACTAAATCCCCATAAATCTCCTCAAGACACCTCAAGACAACTATGGGAAAAGTAAATATTTAATTAATGAACATCTTGACCATCGATCATAGTTTGACATTTTAAATAATTTCAAACCATTTTAATGAATATCTAATGTTGATAAACAATGGCAATTTGAATGGGTTGACAACAGAACTTGATATTGATACTAAATGTACAAGTTTGTGCCAAACTTTAAAGTTTGTATCAAACTCATAAAATACAATCATTTTTCATAAATTTATATTTTTTCCTTGATAATATATGTGAAAACAAACTTGCTTGTAAAATTTTATATTTTTCTGAATTTTATAGAATTTTTAAGGCATTTATGAAGTTCGCTACATAGAGACGGAACTTCAACAAGGGTCACTCGATTGATGCCAACATCGCTCAACATCATCTACCATGTACGCACATAATTATTTATTATTCTAAAAATTTTAACTTCCAATCATGTCTTATACACTGTTATATTTTGTATTTACATGCGTGTGTTGTAATAATTAGTTTTAATTATTTATTTTTTTCTGTTGCGTATATTTCTGAAACGTGTAAACAAGAACATTGCACCAGATATTTCTAACACAAGCGCCCGAAGGTAATCCAAGACCCAGGAAATGGATAAGTCTACGATGAGGTCAGATTGGATAAGCTTCGATGGAAGGGCTCGAAAGTGGATCCAAGCACCCGAATCACCTTATAAAAGTAGGGTTCGACCAGATCTATAGAAACAACTCTTTCCTAGATTGTCCAAGTTCTATTCTACGAATCCAATGTTGGTGCAAGGAGCAATAGTTTTCCTCCAGGGTTTCGATATTTGACAATATACTTAGATCTAGTCAGTTTGACTAAGAGTTGATTTAAACAGGACTTAATGTTTAAATATGAGTAAAGTCTTGTCAAATCAAAATTGACCAGAAGACTAGCAAGAAGTCCTAGTCAGTTGGACTGGGCAAGAAGTCCTAGTTGGAGGCTAGGCAAGAGAAGTTCTAGCTGGAGGCTAGGTAGAAGAAGTCCTAGTTGGAGGCTATGTAGGAGAAGTCCTACTTGGAGGCTAGACAAGGGAAGTCCTGGTGAGTGAAGCTAGACAGAAAGTCCTGGTCAGTGAAGCTGGGCAAGAAAGTCCTAACTAGAGGTTAGACAAGTGAAAGTCAAAGTAGGTCAAGAGTGATAGGATATTTAGCAGGTAAGAAGTCTACCAAGTGACTAGTCCTAATTGGAGGTTAGGCAAGAAAAAGTCTAAGCAGATCAAGGGTGCCTGGATGTTTGGCAGGTGAGAAGTCTACTTAGTGACTAGTCTTAATTAAAAGTTAAGCACGGATAAACCTAGTAGGTTAGACCTATTGGGTAAGGCTTAGGTAAGCCTAGTAGATCAGACAGACTGCAGGTAGGCTTAGATTACTTGTTTGTATGCTTATCTTACGGGAATCAAGAGCTGGAAGTAAGACTAAGGAAGTATAAGAGGAGCAAATAGAAGTAGTCGAACCAAGTCTGAAAGTCAACTCAGGTTAAACCTGGTTAACTGATTATGAGCGCCCAGATCATACTTCAATCGCCTAGAACAGTCCATGCACCCCTGTAAGGTCCAGCCCCCGGATCAGGTGAAATTGACCCCTGATAAAGATAGACGTAATCGGATTGGATTGGATCGGTTCGGAGCGCTTGAAAAGGGATACGGACATCTGAAAGTGTCTTTATAAAGACCTCAACATGCACCACAAGATGTAATCCTAATTTCCATCTATCTTTATATTGCAGTGCTATTGAATGCGAATGGAACTAAGCTCGTTCGACCGAAGAAGCTCCAAGAAAGGTGCGTTGCGCTCAAGACTTCCAAATTGACCTACACAAACATTTGGTTAATTTTAATATTAAGTCTTATTATTTTGTAATTCATTTCTATTATATTTTGGACTGTAAAATAGGTTTCTCTACCTCAGGAAAGGAGATCATTAGTGGAAAAGCGTCTTTCTATGCATAGACCTTGGACATACATAGATCAACATGTATCAAAGTGCATCGAAGATGTCGAATAAAGCCCCTCTAATATGAGAGAGAGTGTGTGTAGTGAGAAAAAAGAGCAAAAAGAATAGATCCGGCGAGAATATCTGGTGATGACGTGGAGAATATATGGTGATGACGTGGTTGAAGGGTAAAGAGATATGGAAAAGCTAATAAAACCGCTCAAAGGATCCCAATCTCTTGGGGGTCATAATAAATGTAAGAAGGATCCGACCTCTTTAGAAGGGGAGCACATTCCTCAGCGCAATATTCGAGGTCTTCCTGACATTCGTCTAATACACCCTGACCCCTTACCGTGATCCTAGCAAAATGCCGGTGAATATGAACAGATGCTTAGTAAAGGCTCGAACAATGGGTAAGAGGGGAACCATGGAAGGTAGGTAAGATACCCATGCGAAAAGGCCTGACCTTTTGGTTCTAACACTCTCGTCCCAAACAAACCACCGATCTCATTAGGAGGCTGGCACGCGCCTCGTCACTTAGGATGAGCTCCTTGTAGTATCAGTTTATAGACTACGATTCTTCAAGGGGGCCGAGCCTTATCGGCCGACCTCATTATGAGAGCGACACTTGTCATGATACTTAGGCTGACCTCTTATTAACCTTGGTCTATAACCCAATCTCTTACAATTCTCTTAACTGACCCCATACACCGACCTCACTGGGAGGTCAGCGCGTGCCTTGATACCTAAACCGAGCTCATCTTAGTTTCGATCCACAGGCCATGATCTTTCACAGTACTCAATCAAAATACAGACACCATCCGCCGACCTCATTAGGAGGTCAGCACGGGCCATAGTACTTAAAACGATGGTATATAAACCCCGCCCTTTTACAACAAAGCTTAGCAAGGTACAGACATCGTATGCAGACCTCATGATCTGGTCCCGGTATCACATACCGACCTCATGACCGGATCTTGGTATCCCATACCGACCTCATGACATGGTCCAGGCATCAGATGCCGACCTCATGACTAGGCCCCGACCTCAGGAGCTTACCTCATAGCGTGGTCCCAGCCTCATTGTTAAGCCATAGGGCCACACCGGATGCGCATCCAGGGCTACTTGGCCTCAATAGTATACAATAATCTCATTCATACACTTTAATCAGATCAGCGGCGCATAGGAGAGCTTGGACACATACCTAATTCAACTCATCAACCTCTATAAGCTCACGACATACCTGCACATCTCGGTCACTCACACAAATCAGTCATTATCGATCTTAGGTAGCTGGACAGATATCAATGAGCTATCACGTTGACCTTGTCATCAGGCTTAGCAACTTATCTACAAGGATCAGGATAGGGACCAAGTGCCCTTGGTCCCGGACAATCCTAGCCATCGAAGGAGGATAACTAACGTTGCTAAGCCATTAGATGTTTGAAATTTATTAAAGATCGGTCCGTTGATCACGCCTTCACAACCAATCACGAACAATGAGATCCGAGGATACCGTTCCCGCCACCTCTATATAAACCTCGCAGGTATGACAATTAACCATCTTGAATTCTCTATACACATTTCTACTTCACTTTTCTATATTTTTGATTTGAGCGTCGGACTGGCCACGCCGGGAATCCCCGGCGCCTTGCTAATCCATGAGTTCAGTGCTTGCTTCTTTAGATCCTTCTCGTCGACGGGTAACTGAAGGTTGACATGATATTTTACTGACTGATGGCTTGACTATCGTCGGCATCGAGCCGGAACAAGAATGATATGCCCTGTTATCATTGTCGCTTTTATCTCTTTTATGTGATTAGTTTTTTGGACCATATAGGTGTAAGTTTCTATAGAGGGTGGTTGCACTGGACTATAGGGAGCCTTGTCAAGGTATGGTCGAGGCTTGCCTAGACCCCTTCTCCCTACTAGATGCTTACCTAATTATAGTTTGCTTGTGCAGGTTGTACCCTACATAGGCTCTTTATTATCCGATGTCTACCCAATTGTGGTATTGTTTGTTCCATTATACTTTATTGCAACCAGAGCTTATTATAGCCCCCTCTCTGTCAGAGCCACAACTATGGATGGAGTCGGACCTAAGGGGCTTGGAGGGCAAGTTGCACAAGAAGCTTAGTCGCGGCTTTGATCAAAGCTATATGAGTTTGGGATGTCAAGTCAAGAGTACTCAAGCTGCCAAACACTTTAGAAGCTGAAGGTCGTAATTGAGCGAAAGCTAAAGGGGGTGCTCAAGTTGTCAGACCCAAACACTCTAGAAGTTGAAAGAAGTGGTCAAGTTGTCGAGCACTCGAGAGATTGACATGGATTGATGCCACATGTTGGATTGTTGACTTGAGTCCAACCACGTGGGCTAGACTTGCTGAGCTAAAGTTGAAATGTTATATCGGATATAAGTGATTATATTATTATTTAAGATCTACGATGCTCGAATAAAATATTATATAATATATTTTATGCTCAACTAATATTTGATCAAACCATTATTAAACGTGAAAATAAAAAAAAAGAATAATGATGCATAAATTTCTAACGCTCGACTAATATATTTAACCAAAACATAGTTAAGCATGAAAAATACTAACAATGACAAGTAAAGTTAGAAGGTTACAAATGATAGCATCATTAAACATACTATATATATCTTTAATAGAAATTTAGATACGAATTTTGACAAGTTGTGCCGAGCACAACGTAGAGTGTGCACGCCGGATTGTAAGTGACCTTTTGACAGCTTTTTTATTGTTAAGGTTAACAAAAAAATTGATTACAAAACAAATTTGTACAAAATTTTGTATATTTGAAATTGAACTAAAGTGCAAAAATATCAATGTTAATTGTACATTTGACTTAAGTATTGCTTGATGACAAAATAATAAATAACTGCTTATTGAAGTATAGTATCCATGAACCAACACAATTACAAAATCTAGACAAGTAATCAATTAATGTAATAAGAAAGTAATCAAATTAGTTCAGTTAAAACTTAGCTCAATTGATTAAAACTTCAAGGCTGCAATTATCAAAAACTTGATTCTGAAAAATTAATCAGGCCATTTTACATGTCAGCTATCACTCCTCATTAAGGAAATACTTTGCCTTTAAAATCCAATCTACTCCGATTTTTCTTATAATTAAGCATAGTATTAATTAATATTAGCACACACATTCCAACACTTAGAAATATTCCAATGCGATACTAATGATAATCTCGATTAATGTAAACTACATAATAAACTCAGCATTTGCGCATAAAAGGTGACTGTTTTCTGATCAGTGCTAAGTTCCAATCGAGATGCAAAACAAATCAGGTCTCTCTTGAGCGACGAAGTCAGACAAAAACTCTAATAAAAATGAAAAATATTGTCTTTCATTTCCACCTCCCCTCTATTGTACATTACTTCTTTTTTCTGAAAAAATGTACATTGATACAAATCAAAATTGTGCACGTTGCAGCAAAACCACTCCTCTAACATGATCTGATACTCCAACATAACTTGAAACAACACTTATTCCTACCTCCTGTTTTTCTGCGTTGGAAATACTGAAGTTTAATTTGATTCCGGATGAAATGCGTTTGGTAATCCAATTGGAACCAAACAAATGCAAGTTATACTAGTATTGCAAGTCACTCTACTTTTGAGTGTGCCATTTGTTGAATCTTCAACAAGTTTGAGCTCAAACCAGAAACAACAGGTTGCAGGAACTGAAGGCAGCAAAATTGCCATATCAACAATTTCTTCATGCTGCTTTATCTTTCAGTCGTTTCTGAGCAACTTCAAGTAAGATGAGGATATCATGTATCAAAAAGGAACAACATAAGGGAAAGCCACAAGATCTGCTGATTCAATCCTCATAGCTTCCGACCAAACATGGGGAACTTCACTAGCTTCAAGCTTTGCCTTTGGTTTTTGTGCATGATGGCTACTGAAAAGCCACTCCTGGTTGTCGTGCTCAGGATACTCATCCACTTGGGGAATTGTGTACAGTTGTTTGAGATACACAGAATCGGGGTGAGGACTTGCACGAACTTTACTGGTTATGTCCATTTCTACAGCAACAGGGTGCATCAAGCCAGCTGAGGACAGCTGAGCTTCAGAGATGCCATTTATCATTTGTTGCTTTTGACCTACTGCTTTGGTAGGTAGTTTATCACCTGTGGCTTCAGGTTTTAATGAAGGAACAGCAATCCAGGACGACCCAAGTGTCCTCCCATTCTCTTCATGAAGATGAGAGGAAAAATTTGTTCTTTGGACCTTGTTAGGCCGCAAATTAGTGTCTGCAATGCCATGAGAAATGTAGTGATATAAACCAAATAAAATAGGTTCATAACACCATATAAGTAAAACTTCTTGCAGAATTACAGAAATCTGTAATTACAACAGATGACTTACCATCAAGAAAGCCATTTTTATCAGCTTCCTTCTTCTTAATATTGCCAATAAGATGATTCTTTGAATTATCTGTTTGAGAGCCTAAAGGCTTTAGTTTGAGAATATCCAGCTGACTCTTCTTCCTCTCTTCACTAGGTTCATTTTGCTCCTGAAGCTGTTGTTCAGATTTCTCTTTTACTTTTGCCTTTTCTTTTGCATTGTCCTTATGCTTGTGTTTATCCTTGACCTTCTTATCAAGATCCCTGTCCTTATATTTCTCTTCTCTATTAACATCAGCTCCTCTCTCTTTGTTATTTGCTTTCTCTTCCTTGCTCTTGGTATCTGCATCCTTCTCCACTGGTTGACTGATTCCATCAATTCTTTTTGCAACCATATGGCCCCTGTTAGCAATACTTTTGCTAGTATCTGCTCTTCCTTCCTTCTTAAGTGGAATGCTAATTGGGTTGACATTTTTTGGAGTAGAAAGGCTTTGCGTTGATTGTCCCATTCCATTACTTGTTCTTGGCACCGAACTACTGGAATTAAAGAGAACTTTATCACTCTTGTGATTATCAATCTCAATAGAAGTTGTAGAGGATAGGCCTTCAAATCTTCTATAAAGAGAGCCTGATGAATTTTCCGTTGGTAGTGACATGCCACCATTTCCTCTTTGTCCAGTACTAGGGAGCTTCTGTACCAACTTATCACTTGTAATTTTTTCCTTTCGTATGGTATTTGCAAAGAACTCATTTTTTCTGTGAGTTGAATTATTAAATTTGTCAGCTGGCTTTTCCATGCAGCTAACTTGCCTTTGCGGAGCAACCATGGAGGATGAAAATGTACTATGACTTGCAACACTTTCTTTAACCATCGCAGTTGCAACACCCAAGCTGCCAACACTCTTTTGGATTGGGCTGTAGAAGTTCTCAACCTTTGTGCTTGTTGCCACCTTTTGTTCATCTTTGTTCCTCCTGTCCAACTCCTCCTTAAACTTAGAATGATTGATCTCCTCAGGTTTATGGCAGCAGTCTCCAAGCACTTCTGCATGGGAAGTCTGACTCTCTTTGTCAGGCCTATCATTCTGTGACCTGCTTTTATCCCTGTCTTTATCCTTTTTTTTCTTGTCTTTGTGCTTTTCTTTTTGATCTTTCTTCTCCTTGTGCTTTTCTTTACTTCGATGTTTCTCTTTTTTCTCTTTACCTTCTCTCTTTTCCTTCTTCTCCTTTTTACGCTTCTTCTCTTTGCGTTTCTCCTGAAAGTTAATGATTGACAATCAAGTCATATCAACTCCAAAAACCGAGATCCTCAACAAAACAGAAATTGCTACCATGTAAACCATATTACTTTGTTTCAACTTTAAAAATAAATTCACCACTCAATAGTTAAGAAATAGCAAGCTCGCTTAAATTGATTTAATGGATTAGAAAGTCATGCCGTACCCAATAAATTTGATGCATCCTACAAGCAGGTCACCCCAATGAATTTGTGTCTATATAATATTTATCTGAATCAACCGGTATAATGCCAGTTAAATCACCATAATAAATGTTTTAACAGCAGATGCAACAAAAGTTATGCTTCTTCCAAAGCTAAGTAAAACATTCTCAATCAAATAAGTCAATGAAAACTATTCAGTCACTGAATAAACAAGGTAAGCAATAGAAACGCAACTACTTGTACCTCACCAACAGCAGAACCGTGGACAATCATGGTAGAACCTAGAAAGGCTATATTATCCTCTAACTTAATCATGCTGTAATACATTTAATTTTCCATGAATTATTGTAATTTCGGGGTGGGAAAAATTATATTATAAAGGGTTGCAGGGGGCCATATAAAACAATATATTTAAACAATGAAGATCATGCTTTGTACTCAAAACAAGTAGGGAAGCTGTATCCCACTGATTCATTTTATTTGTTTGAATCAACAAGCCAATATTATCTCCTATAACTAATACACAACAACTTTTAAATACACAAAGTAACACAGAGTCAGTGCAGTAAAATACTGAGAGAGATCCAAAATATCCAACGCTAAGAATCTATTTTATTGGCCAACAAGTGACAGTAATGTAATTCAATTAACTTCTTTTTGAAGAATGCCTCATAATTAAATGAGACCTAGTATCCGGCATAATAAGTCCAGAGACACAAAAACTTTGCAAAAATATTAAGTATGAAAACATCCCTAATAGATGGAAATAGTCTGACAATCATTAGATAAAACAATGGTGCCTCCTTGACAGTTCTAACATTCTTATCTCTAGAACATTAATTTTTTTTCTGTTGTTTTCTTATCAACCCAACACTAATAAAAAAATAATTCCAATCTGAAGCTTTTTTTTTTCAATAGACTTTTTTCTCAAAGAGAACCAAGTTCCAGAATTAGTATCTAATAGTAAATATATACATCAAGATAACTCACACCGACAAGGTTTCTTAACGGTCAACATGTAAGCATGCTAACATCATAAAATCAAAGCCAATGGTAGAGAAATAGCATCATTCTTTTACTTCTGAATTTGAAAACCCATGAGATACCAGGAAGAAGAAACAGGCATAACAAAACCCTTGGTTTATTATGTTAAAATCACCCTGTTCAAAGACTCATTTTGTTCATCTCTAATGGCTGAAACAGAGTATGCCTAACTAAGAAGTAAGTTTCAATGATCTCAAACAAGTGTGACAGTATTGATTGATTTTCTTTTAAGAAGCAAAAGTTTCCATTGCAGTAAAGGACACCTATATATTTGAAGTGTAACAGCTATAGTAATCCATACTAGCTGGTTAGTGTTACATAATAGAAAGGCTTTGTGCAAAGGCCTACAGAAACCAAGTGCTGGATCAGGGCTCAAACAAACCCAGAAGTGGGAAGGGCAACTAAAATCATCTGCAAAGGATTCTGCCCATCTGCAAAGGGTTCTCTGCCACGTCAGCCATGTAGCATGTGATCATAGGTGACTCTCCACAACTTCACCATGGGGCTACTACTCCAGGTAAAGAGGCAAACAACAAGAACCAATTGCTAGCTATGTATCAGCTTACACACAATAGCTTTCACACTGCTAGCTTTTCAACTACACCTATGCAAACCCATGCATGCCACTATCTCAAGCATAAAATTGCTAACCTTTGAGCCTCATAAACTTACTTTCAACTCCATGAAAACTCAGTGGATAATCAACTTCACAGATTGATATTATCAGATTGAATAAAAATCAAAATAAGTTACATTCACAGAAGTAATACGTCTCAAATGCTGGGAAACCCTGACAAATCTTCTAGTGTTTTTTTTACCATAAATTCATAAGAGTCATAATCTATGCAACTACTAAAGAAAGGTCTTGCATTCCTAAGAGAAGTTTTGCAATGATGGTACATAACTGAGAGGTATGACTTATACACTATGACCAAGGTTAGGTTTTCAATAAAAGCCAATGAGAGACTGCCCCAACTCTTATTTGCAAACATCTAACAGAGATGCTCCAGAGCCTTAGTTACTAGATTTTCACTGGAATATAGTATAGACGACTAAAGCAACAAGATTAAATGAATTATAAAGCTGCAAACCCACTGGCTGAAACAAAAGTGATGAGGTAAATGGCACTGAAAATAAGAATGTAAAGCAGAGATCAATCGTAATTTCATCACATGTAGCTGAACCATGAGGTGAATATCAAATAGCTTCAGTAAAGAAGTTCTTATATTTACAAGTTTGAACATCCATCTACATTTAAATCAGACTTTTGTAGTAAGGTGCAACTACCACCAGTCATCTGTTTCTGTAAGTTGAATAAGCATCCATATGCACAACGACGACCAGTCATCAGTTTCTGTAAATCGAATGAGAAGCCATATATGATGTAGAAGATAAAGTTCATGGCTTGAAATATGTGGCAATTCATCAAATTCACCAATGCATTAACTTTCCTACTTTGAGTCCAATTTTCACTGTAAAAACATAACATAAGCACTTTTCTAATGTTTATACCAGAAAATCATTAGCAGAGTCTGGCATCCGATTCATATTAACTTCAATACAACACATAACATCGACTAAAATTTTGCAAACTAATACAGGAAGAACCAGTTCAGAGAGTAGGAGAAATTTGGGACTACCTATCTCAGTAAAAAAAACAAACAAACAAGCTGCTGAACATATAATGTGTTTCATGGTATAAAATCAGTAAGTTATCCATGACCAAAACACTAAGATAAACCGATATAAAAATTCACATGAAACAACTACTTAACTCTTCCTAACAATTTGCCAATTAGAAAGTACAGGGGCAAGTGGTACAATTGGAGAAGGAAACAACATAGAGAAAAATATCAATCAAATTGATTTAATCATAAAAGAGGCACCTCATCTAGTGAGTCTAATTGGTCGCTCCTTGTCTTCTTTTCATATCCTGGTGGTGGAAATGGGAAACAGCGAGACATTGCACAGTGAGCCTCGGTTGGCCAGGTAACCTAGTGTCCAACACAACTGTTCCAGTAAGGGAACAGACCACCAGCCAAGCTCCTGTCTCTGCAACATGTCCCCACACTCATTTCCAGATTCAGGTCCTCTCCATTGCTCTTACTGCAAATCACCACTAGCAATTGCCCAAGCAACCCATATAACTTTCGAGTTGGATACAAACAGTCTGTAACTCAATAACCACCAATCAAGATCCTCCTTTTCCCTCTCGAAGCAAAATCAACCTTGAACTAGTAGTGAGCCACAGACCTGAAAACAACCAAGTTCATGGGACGCTAATGGAACATTGCCTGCCTCCTAAACTTTCAAAACAAACTGCAGAAAGCAATGAAGTGATCTACCCGAATCAGCACAATATCCAACCGAATCCATGAGTGGGATCCGCCTCCATGACTCAAAACGTAACCATGCGCAGTCCAGTAAACACCGTCAGAGATCAGAAGACCATCTTTTTTTCCTCTTAATAAGGGAGCAAACCCCAACAAAGAACACCGTAGCTCTCGCAGCGACAAAGATCCGAACTCAGAGCACAAATTCCAATCTCCGCAATAGTCAGGAAACCTTCTAGAATCCGGTTCACCTTCCGAGAAGTAAATCCTCGAAGCCAAGGAGAGGCTTAGGGGAAAAGCTCCAAATCCGAAAAAGAGACCGAAGAGAGGGAATTTGACAGGGGCTCACACAAGGGCTTGGGCTTGGCAAGGGGAAAGGACGAAACACAAATGGGGCAAAGATGAAACACTTTTGCTGAAACGAGTAGCAAAGATATCGGGATTTTGGCCGGGGAAAAGGTTCCGATAAGGGGTTAGCGGCTAGAGAAGAAGAAAGATCCAATCTTTCTCTCCAAATTGCCTCAGCAGTTGGACTATCGATAGGTATACGCGCGGATCGGCGGCGAAATCGTCTCCGCTGAAGGAGAAAAGAGGAGTCAGAGGGGGTTTGTTCGCTATCGTTCTACCGGGGGGATTGGCCAAAACTGCGGCCCCTTTCCTTCTCTGATCGAACCACCGATGGGGGAGAGAGAGAGAGAAGGGAGAGGCTGTGCAAGAGGGGGATATTTATAGACAATAAGGAAAATGGAAGGGTGGCTTATGTTTTGAACCACATCACGATGTGGTCCATCAAATCATAAGCCAAATCAAACCACATCTAGAGAGAGTACAGGAAGAGCAAAAAAAAAATGAAAATAAAAATAATTGAAATATATATAATAATAATAATAGAGGTTTATATCCTTTATCATATGATTTTCTTAAGAAAAGGAAAAAAGATCCCCTAAATATCATATGTGTTTCTTTGCCCTAGTGAAATCACTATCGATAAAAAGGAAGGCTTTAATTTTGAGGTGCTCTTGTTTATTTATTCTTATTTATTAGTCAATAGTGATGATTCAAAATTCCTCTTTATGCTTTTTGTTCCGGCTCCTTATCGACGATAGTCACACCACCAGATAATAGGAGGTCGCATCAACCTGCACCTTCACGTCGATGAGAGGGGCCTGAGGAGACAACAACTGAACCCAGCAGGGCGCCGGGAAGTCCCGGCGTGGCCACTCCGACGCTCAAGTCAGGCAACGAGCAAAGAAGTGTGTATTCTGAAAAAAATTAGAGAGTTCATTGTCATACCTGTAGAGTTTATATAGGAGTGGCGGGGCGATATTTTAGAATCTCGGCGCCTGTGATTGGCTATCAATCCGCTATTGATGTGGTAAGGATAATTTTTTAGGGTTTTTGGTTATCCAATAGCTCGGATTTGTAGATCTTCATCTGACGGTTCTGCCCGCGCGAGGTATCTTGTTTGGATGATTGGGATTAGGCTGTGCCAAGTAAGGGACTTAGTCTATGTTCTCCTTCTCGCGGATGAGCTGCTGATTTTGGTGGGAAGGTTGGCGTGGTGCTCCGTTGATATACATTCCGCAGACGGAGGTCGGGAGTGGCCGATTTGGGGAGGCGCGCCTAGGATGCATGTGTACTAGCAGCCTTGCTTTAGTTGGGAGATCTCCGTAGAGCTGTCTGGCGGTCCTTGCTGGGGTCATGCCCGGAGGTAGGCGTATGATACCTTGATCCCATCGGGAGGTGGGCCTACAAGGCTAGGACCTTGCCTTGAGGCAGACATGTGATTCCGGTGCCTTGTTATGAGGTAGGCACGCGATGCCGGTACCTTATCTTGAGGTAGGCGTGTGATGCCGATACCTTATCCTAAGGTAGGCGTGTGATATCGATACCTTGTCCTGAGGTAGGCACGCGATGCCTGTACCTTGTTAGGAGGTAGGCACGCGATGCCGGTACCTTGTCAGGAGGTAGGCATGCGATGCCGGTACCTTGTCAGGAGATAGGCATGCGATGCCGATACCATGTCAGGAGGTAGGCATATGATGTCGGTACCTTGTTAGGAGGTAGGCATGCGATTATGAGGTTGGTTATGAGATGGTGCATTATCATTAAGAAATGGCTCTCGATACGGCAGAGAGCTCATCTGGTATATCCTCGTATATGTTATCCCCTTGCTGAGGTTTACATTCTGCTTGATTATCGTTTGGTATGAGGATGAACTACCCGTGCTGATGGGGAAGGGGGTCCGGACATTTCACGTGAGGTCCGCGTCTTTTGTTAAGGGAGGAGCTCGTCTCCTAAGGAGGTTGATCTTCCCTACCTTTCCCTTGGTCTCGAGAAAATACTACTCCGGGCTTCTTATCCCTCCTCTATGCCACGTGTTCCTCCCTCCCTGAGGGATATTTGCGCCGGATCACAAGCCTCCCGACCTAGTTTAGTCGAAGGAGACGAAGGTGACTGATTGAACTCGAGTCGGGCTTAAGTTGCCCTTATTTTTTTTGTTGCGTTATTGTTGTGGCTCCGGTAAGTTCCGCGCCCGATTTATCAATCATCCTAGCCCGTCGATCTGAGGTTTTGATGTGTCAACGGTTGAGATCAGCTAACCATTTGATTTATCTTTTCTTCCCTTCGCCTTCTCCGATCACTTCGCCTAACCCTAATCCTTGCTTTCGCGCCTTCGGTCGCCTTTGCTCCAACTTCCTTCGCGAGCCCCACACTTTCCGTAAGTTTCCTTCCCTTCCTTAAGGGTTTTGGTCGCATTCCCTGTGTTCTGCGGGTTCTTCTTCCTGTCCTCTTCAGTTTCTCTCGAAACCCTAGCTATCCGTCTTTGGTCGTCTTTTTCCCTCGTGCCATCCTTGTGGCTCAGATATCCTCGGGTTGTTTTCTTTGCCCTCGTCTCTTCTTTAGCTTAAAGTTTCCTCTTGCGAGCTCTCCTGGTTCTATTAGTCGCTGGTTCCTTGGAATCTCGTTGCCCTTCGTCTTCCTTGGTGCTTGCCCTAATGTCAACCAAGGTTTTGTGGTACGAGAGGTGCAAGTCTTCTTGGTTTACTGAGGATGATGAGATCCTGCTTAGGGCCCAATACGGGATCCCTGCTGATCACAAAATTCTGGTTCCTACTAGGGCTCAGAGGCCCCATGAGCCTCCGCCAGGATACGTGACTTTCTTTCGTGAGCAAATAGAAGGGGGTCTGCGCTTTCCCGTACCATTCTTTTTGTAAAACCTCGCCTCCTATTTTCAGTTTTCCCTTTCCCAGCTAGCTCCAAATTCCTTTAGCTTGATTTGTGGTGCTTCCGTTATCTTCGACGTTTACCAAGTTCCTAGGGATCCCACTACCTTTCATTACTTCTTCGACCTCAAGAAGGGAGGGAGAGGTGAGA
>JBBMKF010236788.1:0-16903 GCA_037834155.1 Curcuma caesia
ACTATATTTAGCCCATGAATGAAAGCATTTGCACAATAGTACAGATCAGTTGTAAAATCCTATTAAAATCAAGTGTTCATTTAACTTTCCAACTGGCTGTTGAGACTAACATCAATTTTGTTCACCGACCCAATAAAATTGAAGTGTAGCAGGGAAAGACGATATACACAATTAAGTAGCTATGGCAGTAAACTATCCGCATCATTTTCTGTGCAAAAATTTATACAATATGGGAAGTGCACCCAAACTTTACTATTATCTAATCGAAAATCGCAACTAAAAATAACAGTCCAAATCAAAATTTTAAAAAGCTAGAGGTTTGTTTAGCATGCATAACCCTTATACAACTACAAGCAAATCCATGTAGTTATTCACTGCATAAGTCTATGCGGCTACAATGGTGAATTATGCGAAGGCTTTCTAACCCAATGGTCCTTATTAAAAATATAGCTATCAGGTATCAAGGGCAGTTGATTTAGTTCACATTGGCACCTCAAGATTTGAGTTTCATCGCCATTATATATACATATCTAAGCGATGGTTATCTCATTAATGAAAACACAATTTGGATTTATGTTTAGAAGGTCGACAATAGAAGTTATATATCTTTTCAGGCAACTAATTGGAAAGTATTGGGAACAAAAGTAAGACTTACATATGGTATTCGTCGACCTAGAAAAAACTTATGATAGAGTCCCAAGGGAAATTATATGAAAAATTCTAGAAAAGAGAGGTATTAATTCTAGAAAAGAGAGGTATTAGCATAACGTATGTTGAACTAATTTAGAATATATTTATGAGGATGTAATGATAAAAGTGAAGACTTCAGACGGATTATATCCGAAGCATTTCCCATAAAGATAGAGTTACATCAAAGATCAACTCTAAGTCCTTATCTTTTTACACTAATCATGAACACTGGACATATCCAAGATACGTGTTTGCATATGATATTATTTTGGTAGATGAGACAAGTAATAATAAATGCTAACTCGAATCTTGACGGAAAACGCTTGAAGTGAAATATTTTAAACTTAGTATGGTAAAGACAGAATATATTAAATTTAAGTTTAGTAATATTAGACGTAATAAGATAATTATTAAAGATAGGAAATAATGAGTTGTCTGTAACTATGAGTTTTAAGTATTTAGTATCATTTTTTACAAAAGGATAGAAGAATTAAAAGAGATGTTTTACATAGAATACAAGCGGGATAATTGAAATAGAGAAGAGTGTTAGATGTTCTTTGTGATCGTAAAATACCCCTAAGACTTAAAAGAAAGTTTAACAAAATGATGATTAGGCCTACTATATTATATGAAATTGAATGTTGGGCTATAACTCGAACACATGAGCAAAAGATGAGAGTTATAAAGATGAAAATGTTAAGGTGGATATACGGGCATACAACGATGAACATGATAAAAAATGAAAATACTAGAGAGAGAGTCGAAATTGCATCTATTGAGGGAAAACTTTAAGAAACACATTTAAGATGGTACGACATTGTACTTAGACGACCAATAAATGATTCAGTTAGGTGATGTACTATGACAAATGCGCATATCAAACGTGGAAAAGAAAGACCAAAAAACACTTGGTTAACAATAATAAAATAAAATAAAATTTATTTAAATATAAATGATGACATAATAAGGGATAATACCAAATAGCGTAAAAGAATCCATATAGCCGACCCCATTAGTGGGATAAAGTTTGATTGTTGTTGTATTAGAGCCCCCTTATAGGGTCTATATTAGGTTAAGGATCTTCCAAAAAAGACGCTCTTCTTAGGGGGAGACCATGTTGGCTTCCCCTTATTGATCTTTCTCCAACCTCTCCCATCCACACAAAACACACGGAGCATCACCTCCATTATGGTGCTCATCCTCAGTCGCACAAGTGACACTCCAACTTCTCCCTCAACTAGTGAAGACCACCTACAGCCATGCAACCTCACATGATAGCCAGTTGTTGCCTTCCCAAGAGCGATGGACCAGGCACATGCCATAATCCTGCTTAGCACATGCTCATAAGACATCCCATGCAGTGATCGCAAGTTACAAATCTCCTTCATGTGTTCTTCCCCACATGCAAGCAACTCTCCCTCACGCAACAACAATGAAGAATTTGTGGCCACGAACAGATGGTTGATTTGCTAGTTTCCATTATTCTTGTCCACTCTCCCTTAGTCTTCTCCACATGCGTGCAACATCATAAATTAAAGCTAAAATTTTTGAGCTGAGTAGGACTGAAAACACAAAACACATCAAGTGTGTTAAGCGTGGTGGGTGTCAATGCCAATTAATGTGCCAAACAAACAAAAAAGGAAAAGAGGGAAAGAGCAGACAAGGAAGAAGAGAACAATGAGCAGAGGCATCACATACACCACCAAAATTGTGTTGCTATCACGGACCATGAGCAAAGCCTTTGTCATTATCCTGGGACATGAAAGAAGCCTTTGCTGTGATTGCAAACTGTGAGCAAAGCCATCTCAGTATCGGAACCATGTGGAAACTATAATTGTCTCATGAATCTTGCACAAAGATCATTGATTTCGCCCGAGGTCAGCAATTTTGTCATCATCATGAACCATGATTGAAGTCCATCGCTATCTTGGGACCGCATAGAAGTCCTCATCGTCTCATGCAAAGATCACTGGTTTCACCTAAGGTCAATAATTTTGCACGAAGGTCATCTCCATGGCCACAAGAAGTCAAACTCTAGGCGTCATCTCAAAGTTCTTCCATGTGCCGATGGGCGAGCTAAACGAGAAGTTTCACCCATATTGACTGGCATAGAACAATGCTTTAATCCAAGCCACAATTCCACCTTCACGCTGACACCAACAACAAACAATTATCTTCCTCTAGAACAAGATTTCTCTCACCCTGCAGTGCCGCATCATCATCACATGGCTGCTGCTCCTCCTGCGCCAGTGAGTGCAGGATCTCCTGATCCTCCCCTCTTCTGTTTAGTATTGCACCTCTCCTCTTTGTTGTCTCAAGAGCTGGAGAAAACCCTAGTGAGATGCCACCATCCTCTCCACTACTTGCAACGTTGACGTCTCCCTCACTTTCCTCCTGTGATGCAAGCATCAGCCACCACTCCAATCTGACTAATGTGCAAGAAGGGATTCTCAACATACCCTGAAGCCCCCCTCAGTTTGGAGCCTGTGCTTGCTGATCTCAAACCATGCAGTTCAACTTTAAGTAGACTCTTTGTTATACTCATAACATTCACTAAGATATATTTAGGGATTATTAGATTTTATTGGAATTAAATTTGAGAATTCCTGACTGTAACAAGTCTTTTAAGAGCTAGTGGTGTTATTTTAATTTTAGGTTTAATCAGGTGTTTAGTTTGCTACTTGAAATCACGGTTAGGTGGAAATCAATTTATTGTCTCTGTAGGCTTGAGCCAGGCGCAAATCAGATTCAGATTGGATTCAGTTGAAATCCCAATGCATTTTTACTATCAGGGGATGAACAATTAACCAACAGAATTTTTTGTCACTGGATACAACTAATACTATCAGAAGAAACTCATATATATCAGAAGACCAAAATGATTCACTGCATCACATGAAAGAGGTAAAATTACCATGTCCCTGTCGTAGCAGAACAGTACATTCCCGAGGTTGGGTCATAATAATAGCCAAAGCTGTTACTGTAGTAGTAACTGCAAGGAAACAAGAAAATAGAGTAGTAAACCAAGAGTCTCACAAAAGTATGTGTACTGTAGTAGTAACTGCAAAGAAACAAGCAAATTAAAAGTTGTAAAATAAGATTCTCACCAAAGTATATGCATACTGAAACAAGGCCACTTCAAAGTAACAAAGGTATCAGAAGGTCAAGGTTGGATATTAGAGGAATGAACCAATGAAGGTAATCATGAAAGAGAATCAAAAAAAAAAAAAGTGTTTGAATATATTCTTGTAACATTCAATATATAAATAGACATGCTAAAATCAGGTCAATGGAGATTAAATACAGTCACCAAAATCTTCTCAACCATGACCAATATAATCAGCCAGAATTCGGAAATGGAGAACAGAATAAAGCATGGACAAATCAAGTCAATAGATATTAAATATAGTCAACAAAATATTCTCAACCATGATCAAATTTGAAAGTGGAGAACAAAACTGCAATTTTACCTACCACAATTGTATATATTGACGCCAATAAGAAATGCATGATTGATATTTGGTTTATTAAATGAAAATTTTTATTTCAACCAAAATAAACGAGATTGAAAAGCAACTTCAACCTGTTTCTATTAACCAAATTAAACCTATTTCAGGCACTACACTTAAAGATTAACATAACCCATAGCCTAGCTTGTTTAAGACTTCAAGTCAAAGCCTCATTTGTGCAGAAGCCATAAACAGGACAATGAGGATGAAAGATAAATAAGATTTTTAACAAATAAGCATGAAAATATATCAAGGTAGACAGTAAACACCATTATTAGCTAGAAAGGACTTCTTTGGTGCAGTGTTCATATAGTAACAATTGTGTCTAAAGTTCAGGTCCTTGGTTAACAAGGGAAAATTAAGTTGACCATGAAAGAAAGAGAATTAAGCAAGAAGCAAAGCAATTCCACTTCAACCAGAAAGCCAGGAAGTAGGAATATAAGGAACCATGAAGTAGGAAGGAAGAGCCAGGGTGTGGAGAAGAAAGAGATTGGATTGAGAGAGCAGAAAGAAAGGGAAGAGAAGCAAGGAGAAGGGTGAGAACTGGACAAGAAAGAGTATGATCAGCTTATCAAAACATTTGCATTATTTTATTATATATAATAAAAGATGAGAGAAAACAAGATAATTATAAATGTTTAAATAAAACAGAACTAGTAACTCAATGATCTAAGTAAGAACCAAAAGATCTCAACAACTTCAATGGATAAGTTAGCTATTATATGGATTGAAAATTAAGATGTGAAAACTCCTTGTTTCATGGAAAAATGGTTGGATTCCTTACCCTGATGATTCATCATATAAATAATCATTTTCAGCCCCTCCATGACTGACATCTGCAAGGTGATGAATAAAGA
Source organism: Curcuma caesia (assembly GCA_037834155.1). Taxonomy (NCBI): domain Eukaryota; kingdom Viridiplantae; phylum Streptophyta; class Magnoliopsida; order Zingiberales; family Zingiberaceae; genus Curcuma; species Curcuma caesia. The sequence continues at coordinate 5,057 of JBBMKF010236788.1, forward strand.
GAATCATTTGCATATAATATTTTGGGAACATGGCTAGCTAATAAAGGTACAAGATTCTTTTGATTTGTTTCAACCAAAGAATAAAGAGAAATACCTCCAGAGTCCAAGTCTTCGGAAGAACCTAAGGTTTTTGATGTAGGTTGATCATCTTGTCGAAAATCTGAAGCAGAGCTGACAGCACTTGGGATGGGTGGATTTGCATTGATAGTATCATCATCATCCCCAAACATGTCAAACTGATCACCACCATCACTTGGTGATGCTTGTTGAGCAGAATCTGTAACTGCTGAAGTTCCTGGACGAATGTCCCATATAGATGATACTTGTTCTCTAAGCTGAACATCATCAGAAAATATATCTTCTCCATCAGTTGGTTCAGCATGTGTTGTACTATTTGATTTGTATGACTTTGCATGAGCTAAACGCTCATATCCTTCTGCAAAAGTTATAAGAAATATTTACAATGCAACCAACAATTGCTTCATTTGTGAAACAAAGTTATATTTTAGTTGTCCTCAATGGAACATACACATCCAGAAAAACAAAGAGATCAGAGATCTCAATAACATATCTATATGATATCAGAAATAGCATAGCAAAGTAAATATGCAAGGTTAGAATTGAACATTGATATAAGCAGCACACTAACCTGCCTCCCGAACAAATGTCTCCTGATCTTCATAGTAAACATCTAAAGTACAAATCAACAAATTAGGTTAATATAAATATACCTGGCAGAACATCTGACTATCTTATTAAATAATAAAAGTAATCAGACTTCCAGTCAAGAAACTCTCAAAAGAAAAAGGAAATAATTGAATTTAAACAATAACACAATAATTTTAAGTTGTCTACAAGGTCAAATTATATATCTAATTTATTAATAACATTTATTTAAATAAAATATATCCTCTCAAAAGGTCACAAAAATCATGCTTGGTGCATATTAGCCAAACAAAATCTAACTAGAGGACCATCATACCCATTCAAATGGGTCAGTAAATGTAGAAATCTATAATATAAAAAGAGTAACAACATGAACCAAGTCAATGCATGGAAGATGTAGTAAATGACTAGCCATCATGTCACTATGCGGAACATCATAGTATGTAACTATGCATGCCAAGTAGCCAAGTAGCCAAGTAGTCAGAAATGGACCAGCACACGCCATGGCTGCAAAACTACAACTACTCTTGAGCTAAGCTGTACACCAGAAAAATATATAATGTTTGCACTCAACTGTACTCTCCATTCTCCATCAATTTCATGGCATCTTCAGTGAGTTGATCAAAAATCCATTTTGAAGTCTCCAACATCTTTGCTTTCTTATCGGTTGAAGAGCCTTTCAGCCTTTTTAGAGCTTGAATTATCTGCCATAGGATGTATAAATTAGAATAAAATAAAGGAGTGTTTAACTAGTTATTCTGCAAAACAGTGCAATCATAGATTTTGAATAAAAAACAGTGCAATAAAATGATTCTGAGGATTAACTAGTTGCTATACTGAAATTTATAAGAATCTAGAAGGTATTTTGCCAACATGATTTGTCCCTATTTGCTATAGTGGACACAAGCTAACCACATTCAGATACCTTGACTAACTTCCATGGAACCAACGTCCCAAAGTATCACATTTGCTAAGCATTCACCTTTAGGACTTCAGAACAACAAGTGAAAGACAGTGTTTAATCAGAAGAAATCTCTCCAATAATACATACAGCATAGAATTACTGTGTATTAATTCAAGCAAACAGATTTACAAAAGATAGCTAGAAACACTGAACCATATAAGAGGTAAGCATTGAAGAATCACAACTCAGTCATCAGGGAAATACAATTGATAATAGCAGGAGTTTCCTATAATATTTAGCAAAAGAGAACTGAAAAGTAAATGGGAGAAGGAGACTTTAACTACAGGCAACTTTTAATCTAAAGATATGACCAAGTGTAAAACCCAGATTGCATAAGTACTAGAATATAAGAAATTATATATTAATTGTAATTAACAGCTGAAATAGGTAAACCAACAACATGGCAGAGTTTGCCTTCTGGACTTCCTACATAACACAGGCTGATCATTCAAAATGACAACCAAACCTTGCATGCACATTTAGCATATAGAGTTCAAACAGCTCACAAAAAAAAGGAATGAACATGTTCAGTTACACATAAACTTAAGACTTTGAAGGAAAAGCTATCAGCAGGTTTACAACTTATATTCATCACAGTGAACTTCAGTAAAATAAAACCAATAAAGGAAGTATTTTAGTAAAGAACTTACTGTTTCTCCAGGTTGAAGTGCATTTGCTATTCTCCTTTTTATTTTTCCAACATCATCCGAAGACAGATCATCGTATGCCTCCTCCTCTGCAGATGCTTTTGGCTTAAATTTTCCTGCCAACTTGGTATCAACTACAACACTATCTAGCCATGCATCCTAAATCAATAACAAACAAACATCAAGCTAACATCTCAAACAACCGATATTTCAGACAAAAAGGAGTCAAAAATCAGGGGGAAGGCACAAATAGGAAAAAGAAAGGAAGAGAACAGTGGCGGTGTCACCTTGACTTCATTTTGTTTAGCATACTCAACAAAATTTCCATTTTCATCAAAATAGCCTTCCTCCCTCTCTTGCTTCAAATTGAATGGTTCTATTTGAATACCATCATCCTCAAAGTTAGTATTATCCTGCCATAGATAATCACATTTACAAAGTATAAAATTAATTGATAGTACTGAATAATACCAGGGAGTAACAAAACCATACATAAGACTGCATATATTGAATCATTATGAGAAGATCAAAGGCCAAAATTTTAAACAGGTAATATACAAAAAAGTGTATTTTTAGAAAAGATAGGATTGATAATAAAACAAAGAAAATATTATATTCTCACTAGGAGCATAGGAGGCAAGAGGACAATAAGTGACTCGGACACTTATCATTTGAGTGGAAATGAATCAAAGTTGCAGCAAGGCTCTTCATTGATGATCTAATTATTATATGAAAATAATCTCAGCACACGAACCTTTCATGGAAGAAGTTTTGACACTATTCCACAGAATTAGAATCATTGTCTTGAGGGTTCTGTGACTTTTGGCCAGAATGACAAGTGTCGCTCATTTCAGGCAACACAAAATGAACTTTTAATCTTAGCTTGTAACACATTTTCAAATATACAAATATAGCCATGTCAGCTTAGAACTATATTTTTATATGAAAATACTTAGTATGCCTCATGAATCATGAAAATATAAAAAAAAAATACATATATCTAGTAGCAAAAGCATTATTATGATAAGATTCCTTTCTAACAACATAGATAGCATTAGAACAAAAATGGTAATAGAAAACGCCAAATGGAAGCCAAAGAAGATGGCATGTGAATACAACAACAACAACAACCAATCCTTTATGTCACTAAGTGGGTTGGCTATATGGATCTTCCTACGTCATTGGGCTCGATCCTTTGCTATACCATTATCTATATTTAAATGAATTTTATCCTATTTTATCTTTGCTATCCAAGTCTTCTTTGGTCTCCCTCTTTCTCGATTAATGTGTATATTTGTTATGGTCTCATATCATCTAACTCAAAATTTATTAGTTCCTAAGTACATGCACATTCTGTCTTAAACACATCTCTTGGATTTTTTTTTCTCAATAAGCACAATCTCAAATTTCTCTAACGTTTTCATTTCTTATCATATCAATCCTCATATCTTCGTACATCCACCTTAACATTCTCATTTTTGTGACTCTCATATTTCGCTTGTGTGTTCGATTCATAGCCCAACATTCAACTTCATATAACATAACAAATATAACAGACGTTTAAAACTTCCCTTTACACTTTAAAGTACCTTACAATCACAAAAAACACCTGACCCCTTCTCCATTTTAATTGCCCTATTTGTATCCTATGTAAAATATCTCTATCATCCCTTTCATCCTTTTGCAAAAACAAACCTAGATACTTAAAAATCTCTAACTTATATATATGATAAAATTCAACATTGAGGTACATAAAAAGAGATGTTTGATGTTTCTTTCAGGTGCAAAACAGATAATTCACACCCTTTGAATGATTTTAAATGTAGAGTTAGGTAAGACTTCATATCAATAGAACATAGAATTTCAAAGTCCAAGTTTACAAAAACATTTGACTAGGATTACTAGGAGTTCCTATAAATGTACTTCTAAATTCTAGCTAATTATGATAAAACCAGAGTAAAAGCTTCCTGTTTAAATGAGGCACAATCTCCTACCTTGACCAATTGATGGCAAAAAGATTTTAAACAATTCAGTTGTTGTAAGGGAATAAGTCATCTAAATCAAATACAAAATTGTTTACAAAGTTGAGAATGAGAGAAACTAATGGTCAGAGAATGCACATAAACTTTTAGTATTTGATCAGCTTATAGAGAATATAATTCTCATACTTGTCTTGTGTTTATATTAGAAATCCAAAAAAAAAAAACTTGTCTTGGTTGGTTATATCACAACCAATTATCTTGGCTATCCCAGATAATTTACAAACAGAACAGGATAACTTGAAGCCAGTTATATGTCCCTCGACCATATGCATCCAAAGTGTATGAATGCTTGAGCATTCCATCCAATAGCATCGTTCCAAATTCCACCTGCTTCTGAGTTGAGTGATCCTTGCACAAGAAAGCCACTTTCCTCTAAAAATTGAACCTTATTTTTGCCAAAGATTTTTTTCCCAACAAAATAACGTCGGGAGCTAATTGTTTGCATCAGCACCAATATATAAACAGGAAAGCAGACCAAACATTACAAGTTACTACCACCAAAACCAATAGGAAAAGAGAAGAATGCATGGAAAATATGCCTTTTACCCTTAAACCTGTTTCGGCTGGTTAAATGACGATAAAGGCATCATTACCTCGTACTGCACTTCGCCGGTACGGCTGTCCACCTGGTCACCCAAGACTTCGCTTTCTCGCATCTTGTTGCGGCGCTTGGAACGCTCCTTGGCAGCGAGACCGGGGTCCATCCAGATCTTGTTCTGACCGTTCCCATCCTGGATTCCGTCACCATCCACACGCTTCGCCTTCTTGCCCTTCGGAAATCTAACCTGCCTCTCCCTGGGATCATCGCCCAACCCCGAATCGATCAAAACCATATAATCAAAGTCGGAATCAGTGATTTGACGGAGAAACGGAGGGGGCAACTTACGCCTGTGCTTTCGGCGGATCAATCTCGTCGAGAGGAAGCGGCCGCTTTTCGGCTCTATTCGCCATGGACTTGGGTGAGGCGTTCGGTTGGCTTGATGATCGAATAGCTTCGACTAAGATATTTAATTAGGCAGGTACACAAAATCATATTTTTAAGATAAAAAAATATAATAAACTTCTCTTCCCTTTCCGTCTTGGGTCCCGGAGCAATGGTAAAACAGTAAGACATCCGTGTTGTGAACTAGGGACCTACGATTCGATCCTCAACTACGGTATATTTACAGAAATTTTTTTCTAAATAGAGAACGTAACGGCATATTTGTAGGAATTTTTCCTCCAAATGGATAACGTAATCAAAGGATGCTGGGCATCTGGATTGGCCGCTGTATGTACTTCCCGATTTACTTTGGTAGTCCGTGGAAAACTTCTGTGGGACCGGATCGACCACCCCAGAAATTGAATCTATGAGACTGACTTAGAGTTATCATTTTTTTTAAGATATAATAATATAATAAACCTCTGTTCCCTTCCCGTCTAGTAGAGCTGTCAAACGAACCAACCCATGGCGGGGTGGGCTAACCCATGGCGGGCCCATCATTTGGCGGGGCGGGCTAATCCACCAATTTGGTGGGTTGAGAAATCTCCAATCCAACCCAACTTAAGGCGCACCGCGGGTTAGGCGGGCCAACCCGCGGGCATGTTAAAAAATAAAAAAACATTAAAAATATTAAAAATTTTAAGTTTAAAGTATAATTTAAATGAATTAAGTTGAAAGTTTTAAGTTTGAATTATAATTTTTAAGCTTAAATTATATTTTAAATAGATGAAACTCACTAATTCATTAAGTTTTATACTTTAATTTTAAATTTTAAAATAAATAAATAAATTTTCTCAACCCGCAGGCCAACCCAAGCTCGCCGCGAGCCAACCCACGCAGGTCGCGGGCCTAAGCGGGCCAACCCACCTCAATCCATCTTAAAATGGGTTGATAAAATTTCAACCCAATCCGCCTAAATTTCTTGGCGGGGCAGGCCAACCCTGCGGGCCTAACCCAACTTGACGGCTATAACTTCGCCTTCCGATCGACTAGAGTCCCTACTCAAGTCAACTCGAAGCTGACATGGAGGATGTCGATAACCTTTGACTTCGACTGCGCCTATCTAAGCTCAAGTCGACTGGAATCATTGTTCCAATCCAACGTGGAGGGTTTTGATATACTTCGACTTACGCTGCGTTTATCTAAGTTCAGGTAGACTTGAATGTCCATTCTGGTCGACTCAAACATCCGAACTTTAGATAACTTAACCCGGAGTCAAGTACTTTACCTCTCCAACCTGCATTACAAATTAGCTCTAAAAACATATATACAACACAGGTGGAGAGTCAATTCTCAAAACTGTCTCTTGGTCTTAACTTTAGGTTTCTGGTGAAACCTTGGGTTAGATCGACGCCTAATGTTCCTCTTCGGGAACGCATCCAGACTCACTCCTCTCAGAAGAATTTACCTGATTACCAACCAAGTCCTCTAGACTTGTTGGACTTTCCTGCTCGGCTTTGTCCTTGGCCCCCAGGGTTTGCAACTGCGACTCGGTCCTCCAGACCGCCCAAACTTCACCAATCTTCTGGTCTCCTGGCCGTACTCGACTGGATTTGATCATGCTTCCTAGTCCTCTAACACTGCATCGGCTTGCACCTAGTGCTCTTGACTTGCCAAGACTTCTGCCTGATTCTCCAGATCAGGACTTTCTCCTTGCCTAACCTCCAACTAGGACTTTGTCCTTCGCCTAGCCTCAACTAGGACTTTACCTGTGCTCCCTGCATACAATATTAGTCCAACACACACTTAACTTGAACCTAGTGTCATTATCAAAACTAAGGTTCGATCATCTAATGCTTCCCGCACCAACAATCTCCCCCTTTTTGATTATGACAACTTAAGTTTCAAGTTAAGTAAAACAATACTAACTTATAACAGTAACTTAACAAAACATAGTTAAAATATTTTATATATGGAGTACAATAAGTGTAACTCAAACTCCCCCTGCTCAGGGCTCCTCCTGAATTTGTACTTAGTAAAAAAAATAAGTAATTTTTGAAAAATAATGTTTTTTTCAGTTCTCTCCCCCTAAACTTGATATTGCTTAGTTTAACCAAACTTAAGCAAAATTATCTAAGTCCTTAAAGTAAAACAGTAAATTTTTGAAAACTTTTAAAAATTTAAACTTTTTCAAAGAAATTTAGAATTTGAACTTAAGTTCAAAATTATTTAATTTTTACAACATGTGATACAAGTTTTTTGAAAAAATATCTAAGTCAAAATTTGAACTTGAAAATATTTTTGAAATCTTAGGCTTTTTAAGAAACTTTTCAAAAACTTTTTCATTAAGCCTTGAAAAATATTTGAATTGAAATTTGAAATATCTTGAATACTTAAATTTGAAAAACTTGAAACTCATAACTTCTCCCCCTTTGACATAATCAAAATAAAACCTAAAGGATTTTGAGTCCAAGCTTAATAAGTAAAATAGACAGACAAAAAAAAATATTATCCATGGGGCGAGTGTCCAACTTGGATTTTAGCTAACTACTAGAAAGTGCTGCTTAACTCAGTTAGCCAAGTATAAGTGTATCATTCCATTAAGCTTTAGGCTTAGGAACACTTAACTTGAAAGTCCAAGTAAGGTTCAATGCACTGGCTTAAGCATCTTGTACTTAAGCTAAAATCATATGCATCTCACATCAGTCTACGTTTCATAATCACAAACAAGATATCTAGTGTGCTTTGTGAGATGCTCTACCTAGATCTATAGATACATGCTTTCTAGGGGATTGACTCTAATTTAAGCTAAAACATTCATTTCTTACTTTTAAAATCAAAATAAAATTTTGAAAATAGCTTTTTCAAAAATAAAAAATAAACTTTTTAAAAACTTTTGAAAAACTATTTATAAAAAAACAAATAGGTGTGAATTTTGAAAATTTTATATTTTACTAGTCTACCAAGCAAAGTTAGAGTAATATTACATAAAGAAAAAGAACTAAGCTATGCATAATAATAAAAAATTGTACATGCTGATCCAGTATATGTTCTAACAAGTCCAAGTCAAGTCTAAGTCTGTCGAAACAAAACATCTACTAAAGTGGTGGTGGTGGTGGTGGATGTGGCCATGCTCTAAGCATCCCCACTATCTCTGCTATGCTCCATCCTGACCATCCAACCGACTGATCATCGTCTGCTGGAAGCTCTATAAGGACTCCTCTAGTCGGGTCAGCCTCTGGTTAGTCGTAAGTGGAGGTGGAGGTGTCGATAGTCCAAGCAGCTCCTCTAACTCGACCTCAATATCTATGTCCTTGGTTGCTGGCTAGGGCTAGGGCTGGGGTTGGGGCTGGGGGTGAGGCTGAGGCTAAGGCTGAGACTTAACCTCTAGGCTAGTACCCCATCATCATCTATATGGATACCACCTAAAGAAAGGTTCCTAGACCCTATCATATCAAAGTCACTAGGAGGCAAAATATCACCATTAGTGATGTCAACTCCTAGTGAGTTTAATAAGTCAGTCAAAATGTGACAGTAGGGCATATGAACCTTCTACTAGTAACAATAGAAGATGTAAAAATGATGGTAAGAAATATAAGTAAACCTATATCTATATCTAGTCTGTGTATGAATGCATATAGAAGAAATGAATGAAAGGGTCTCATGGTACTGAGATTCCTCGTAGTCAGTGGCAGAATGCATATCACTATGACTCTATACAGGACATACTCCTGTATCTTAAGTCTACCAGATGGAAACATAACTGTACCAAGAGCTCAGTCCTCCTGATAAAAGTATGTATGCATGGTATCTAAAGTAATGTGGGAGTAGGGGTCTCCAAAGGATAGATCCCTAGATGGGTAACACAGAAAAGTGCACTGGGCGGGGCGAAGTCCTATAAACACACTAATCATGGAGGGGGTAATGGTTGATGGGTTAGTCTTGAAAAACCGTTTCGGTAGATTCTTGCAGAACAAAAATTTTTCGGAAACGATCTCAAGTTGCCCGATCGTTGGACTCTTGTGTTTGGTTTACAGGATCCAGGAATAATTTAACTAATTGCGGAAACATTAAATTATACCTTTCTTCCGACGTTTCGGAAGGACGAAGTTTGTACCCGAAGACCTCTTGATCTTCTGCCGTATTCCTCTCCTCTTCTCGAACGTTGTGTGGGCAACGATCCTTCGAGAATTTTCTCCACCAGAATTCTCCTCCGATGGCTTGCTAAACTTCCTTCTCTTTGCTTGGAGAAAAGAGAAGAAGAAAGAAGAGTTGGCTTGCCGAGAGCTTCGGCCACCAAAATTATCTCTTTCGATGATCTCTCAAAGCCTTCCAAGCCCCTTCTTTTATAGCCTAGCGATCCTTTATTTATGGTATAATTTGGGTCATAAACATGGTATAATTGATCCATAAATATGGTATGATTTGGATCAATCAAATAGGAGAAATTTGGAATGATTTCGGAAGTTACCAAATCGAACCCGCGGCCTTTAATCGATCAAACAATCGATTAACTCACGTAACTTTTTCTCATTAACACATGTAATCGATCAGGTGATCGATTACCAGGCTTGGTAATCGATCACCCGATCGATTACTTGCCTTTGTCCGAGAAAACCTGGTAATCGATCAGGTGATTTGCAAAATAGATATTTATTTCTCAAAATTAGTTTTCAAAAGTGTTTTGCAAAATAGATATTTTTGCACAGAGGCCTTCTTGGTTATCGGAGCAACGACCACTTTCTAGTCAAAATCAATTCAGGAAATTATAGACTTAACTAATTTATTGAGAAACCTTGGTCTAACTAGTCTAGGATGTGGCGAGGTAGCTTCGGTCAATTCGGTTCGACTTAGTGAATCAAGTCAGGTACTCCTTACCCTTTTTGACCACTTAATCTAGCTTTCCTGACGTACTTTCATCTCGCCCCATCCTGGTACTATGTTGGCAAGTGTCAATCACTCATGTGTCCTTAAATAATCGTTCTAGATTAAGCGTTAAGTAAAGATGATGGCATGGAATGGTATATGCAGTTTAAAATAAATATATGCATGGCATGACAAGTATGCATGAGTCAAACAATTCACGCAATAAGTTTTGATTTCTAAGGATGTATCAAATTCTCGATTTGATACATTACGTGTGGACCTGCGAATGTGTCAACCCACTTTGACACACTTTGAGTTTTATTTAATTTTATGTTTCATTTGGTAATATTTTAATTTATTTTTATAATTACAGGAAATTTATTTTAATTAGGTTCATTGCTTCTCAGTTTTAATTTAAGTTTGAATTTGAATTGTGAATATGAAACTAATTTAATTTTAATTTAATTTAATTTTAATTTAATTTAATTTTAATTTAATTTTAATTTAATTTTAATTTTAATTTAATTTAACTTTAATTTAATTTAATTTTAATTTTGATATAATTTAATTCAAATTATGTTTACATTATTAATTTATATTATTTGTAGTTCGAATTATTCGCAAAGGACGGCTCCCCGGGGCTCAATCCTTGCAATAATTGTTTGAATAATTAAATTATATTTGAATGATTAATAAATTTGAGTTTTAAGATTTAATTTGACTTGTTAAAGTTTATAAAAATATTTTCCTAAATTTTAGGCTTTTAATTTCGAATTATTGAATTTAATTCTTCGAGTTATTTAATGTTTCATAATTAAATGGTACAGAATTATAATTAATTTTATTATTTAATTTTAAATTTTAATATTCAATTTATTAGAATTATTCAATATTTCATAATTAAATGGTATTGATTTATAATTAATTTTATTATTTAATTTCAATTTTTATTATTAATATTAAATTTTAATTTTTCTTATTATTAGGATTACCTTGAATTTTTAATTTCGAATTTTTTAGTAAAATTGAATTGTTCAATTTATCTTGATGATTATTAATTTTATTTTGTTTAGTTGAATTATTTTTAATTTTTAGAATTATTAAATTATTTAAAGTTGATTTATTAAGTTTATTATTATCTTGGTTGAAAGTATTAAAGACTTGTTTTATTTATTTGTGATAAGTCTAAATTAATTAAATTCAAATTATTAATAATTGAATTGGTAATATTTGAATTAATTAAATTATTATTTAATTTGGATTTATTATTAATTTTATCTAAATTAGATAAGGTTTCTTTATTTTTAGGATCTAAGTTTGAATTTTTCAACTTATTTAATTTAGAATTATTCAAATTTAAATTATTTAGATTATTATCTAATATTTTTAAATTTGAATTTTTCAAATTTGAATTATTCAAATTTGATTTAGTCAAATTATTTAAATTTTTATGTAAGTTTAAAATTTCCAATTTATCCAAATTTGAAAATTTTAAATTTGAATTTATCTTGTTTAAATTTGAATTTTGTAAATTATCTAAATTTTCATTTTTATCTAAATTCGAATTTTTCAACATGACTTTTTCTAATTTTTCTAGATTTTCAGAAAAGTTATCTAAATTTGCAGAAATAGAAAAACTAGCATGCGCATGCAACCTAGGGGTATTTTCATAAATTGACTGACTTACCGGAATCGCTTCCCATAATTCTGATTTTTTCGCCGTCTTCCTCTACGGGCACC
>JBBMKF010236896.1:0-16903 GCA_037834155.1 Curcuma caesia
GCCGCGTCTTCGCGGTTCGGGTCAACAATGGCCGACCCCGCATCCTCGGCCGGGCCGTCGCCACTCCGCGCCTGGGACAGCGCCGCCGCTGCAGCGGCTGCCTGCTGGAGTTGAGAGTGGAGGGAAGCTGCCATCGCCTGGTCGGCCATGGCCTTGGCTTGCCACGCGTTCGACTCGCTTCGGAGGCGGACGAGGCGGTTCTGGAGCTCGGCGCTCCGCTGCGCCGCTCTCTCCAACTCCGCCTGCTTCTCCCGGATGAGCTTAGAGGCGGCCACGCTAGCGGCGCACAATAAAGATCGGTAGTGCATCCGATGCCTCTCCGCCAGCGCGATCTGTAGTTGCTCGCCCTGAAAAGGAAAAGCACAACATTTTTTCGAAGCCGTAATCGGACAAATTAATCGATCGGATAAGGGATTAGAAGCGAATGGTACCTGGGCGCGAAGGAATTGCTCGATTTCTTCCCTGTGCCGGTCGATTTGGGAGATTAGGTCATTGGTCAAAAGAAAAGAGGGGAGGGAAGAGGGAGAGAAGGGAAGGGAATTGGTCACGGTTTGGGTTTGCTGTTGGTATTGTTCTTCCAAAGAAAGACGGAGGCCAGTGGATACAACGGGAGGCTGGTGGCTCTGTACCTGTGCAAGGCTCACGATCACCGGAGGTGAAAACGGGGTGCGACTGTGTTGCGGATGGAGCGATAAGAGATCAACGGAGCCGTTTTGCTGCGGCAGCGCTGGCTCTGGATCGGCCATGCTTTCTGCACCTCTCTTCCTCGGATTCGCTGCCGCTGTCGAAGGAAACGATTGCACCTCCATCAGCGAACTAAATCAACAACAAACTGCGCAAGAAGACCAAATCAACAACAAACTGCGCACCTCCACCGGTCAGCAACAAGCCTGAAGGATCAAGAAAGCCACCAGCGGCTCGAGGCAAGTCCATTTCTTTCCTATCCCGCTCGCTTCTGTGCCAATCCAGCAATAAAAAATCGCCCAGAATAAACGAACAAAATTCGATTTTGAGAAAGAAACTTGTCGAAAGCCATCGACAAACCGTTCAAGATTGGAACTTGAACTTCGATGGAAGAGGATTGATTGATTACCCAGTCTGGAACGGAAAGTTACAGGCGCGTCGGGAATGAACAGCCATTACTGAAAGCTTTGAATGCAACTTTTTTGTGGCTTCTTCTGCACTTCTCCTCCTCCTCCTCGTTCTTCTTCGTCCTCTCCGCCTCTCTCGCCGTCTTCAATTCAATGCTGGAATTGTATCAAAAACGGAGACAAATGCGATGGACAGGACCGAAACACTCCAAAGAGATCTTCTTTTACTCCTCCACAAGGACTGGCGGAAAGTGTGAGGAAGAGAGGGAGATGATGATGATGCTAAGCAGCATGTAAGTCCTCTTTCCTGTTTGCTATCATGCTTTGAATAAATCGATCCACTTTCCTCAGTAACAGTGTCTCATCTGGTGCTGAGATTTCTTAAGCCAGTCATTGTGCTTGCTGCATGGATTTCCATAGATGCTCTTCTCGTTTGCTATCATATTTATTTGGTGCTGTTACTGCTTCTCTTTCTTGGCATTGGACTGGAGTGCAAACTCCAGACCCGACACTTTTTCCTTTTCTTGCTTCTTTTCCTTCTTCTCTTGGAAAACCATTAAATGCAGCTTAAAAACAAACTCTTCATCTTCAAAGTTGGGTTAAAAATTGTACCCGTAAATGAAAGATCAAATTAAATGATGTTTGTATTGGATGACCCATTTTTGATGCAGTATTTATTGTCCTTGGATTGTATTGGAGATCAAATAATTCAATCGCACAATATTTTTCATGCTGTTTTAATATTGTCATGCATGACATCAATTAAACTATATTATATTATACATACTTTTTCTAAAATAATTTGTCAAACTTCTTCTAGTGTTCTCTCCGGATGTGCATGCGGTGATCTCGAGGGTTTCAGCATGAAGGTGACATCCAAAGAGAACAATTAAGGGTAAATTTTCTTTGGGTTGACCACAAAACAAGCTAATTGTTTCAATTTTTATGCTTTGTGCAATGTGTATTGGTCATTCTTAAATCTACTTCTTTTTTGTTTTTTGCTTTCTACTGTATAAAGTGTGAATGCTTAATTATGCTCGTGATGTTGATAATCTTGATTAAATACTGTCTTTCGGCATTACATCATGTCATCAACTTATAAACTATAGAGTGGATTTAGACATGTTCCTATTGATTGAAGTTTGAAAGGGCTCTTTGTATTTACTGTGTTGATTTACTCAAATTGGGAAGGTCGAAGGAAGATGATTAAGTTATTTGTTTAACGTGTAGGTCTCTATCGAACTTCTCACCCTGCATTTTCCTTGTGCTCGTATGCCACATGTCTTCTTCTCGAAAGAAAAAAAATAATAAATCAAACAAGAGTTGTTAGCTTGCATCTCCCCTTGGGTTGATTCCTCGTGGTTTCTCCCAGTGCTTTGTTTGTGCTTACATGCTCGTGCACCTTCTCCTTCTTTTCCCTTTGTTCGGTCATCATCCTTCCATGTGTACTCTGTATCTTTTGGAATTGAATTATTGCACCTTCACAAGCGACAAGTTGCGCAATTATATTAAAGTTTGGAAAACATTGCCAAGGTGACCATTGCAAATGAGTTTATTCAAAGATGTTTCAGAAGCATGCCCTAACTTTTGATGCCAAAGGTGGAGAATGGCCTACTCATGGATGGTGGTAGAAAGAAAAAAAGTTGAAGTGTGGAGCTTGATCATTTCAAATGAATGCCCCACCTTATTGTCAATCTCAATAACTTTCTTTCTTGGTCTTTTGTTTCTGTACCTGACAAGCAAAGTAGGAAAATCTGCATTCAAGATCTTGATCTGCAAGTTCTTCTACCGACAAAAGATCATATGATATGACCAATATCTACTAGATATCGATATACACCATATATGTAAGAAACAGAGTTTTATTTTAAATAAATATAGTTGTTGGTGTCAGTTCACAGATCAATTCTAATAGGTGCATGGTCATGTTACAAGTTTGATCCTTGAGCACATTAATAACCCCATATTATGATTCTTCTTTAAATATATGGGGATGTTGAGCACAATTATATGAATCTCTAGATCTAACTCGGTAAATAATAGTCTCTTTTTTTTTATGTAGTCTAGAGACTTTTCTGTTCATTCTCTGCTAAATCCAAAAGTATAAATAGTTCTTCCTCTTAACAATTAACGTCTTAGATTTTTTATTTTATTAGAGAAAAATATTTACAATGCACAGTAACTGTAATTCAAATAAAAAGTTAGACAGAAAGAGAGGAGGAAATGGCATCACCCATGACCCGTCTATGTTTTCCTCTCAAAGCTAGGTTCAAATGGCTTGTAGTGGAAGTGATCCATGTAACTATCAAAGACATAAAATCATCATTGTCTTCTTCTTCTTCATCTTTTCTTCCTTCAAAGCACTGTGTTTAGTTCTTCTTGTAGACAATGATGTTTATTAGGGCGATTAACTATTCCACTAATCAGACTTAACAAAAAAAAAGTTGGGACTCATATGTGGTTAAACCATGACATAGGTGATTATGCCTTGCTTAACTAGATTTACATGTTTCTTTCTTTCCTTAATTTGAACCTATTTATTGGAGGAACTCAAATTACGAATTCCACATAGTCTGAGAAAAGTCATACTCTAATTAGGTGAAATAGGATAGAAGATCCTAGAGAACTCCAAATCTACTCAAATCCTCTTGTTGCACTTTGTCATTCATCTCATGGAGCTTTTCATGTTCATCTAATTGACTTGTCATTCATCACATTGTGAATTGGAGGTAGAGAAGGTGGATATGAAAGCCTTCCGTGGAAGATAGCATGAAAAAGACAACTTATACGACAGGGACATATACGAAGATTTATGTGAGAAATACACCTTTAAATCCATCTAGACAACTGAATAAATAATGATTCTGATTAATCTTATGCTTAATTCTCTTCTTGATCCGATCGAGCAGGCTCACTCAAATAAGTTGTTCAATAGCAAGTGGCTGTGTAATAAATTAAGATATCATAGTAAAGAAAACAAGAGAAGCAGCAAAAAAAAGAGGGATGGATTCTCATTTGTCGCTTTCTTCACTTTAATTTTATAGATGGAACATGATTTGTCGTTTTATTTTTGTTCATATTCACTCAAGCCATGAGCAAATTAAATGCCCATTTGCCTCTTTTATCTGACACCAAAGATGTGAAGGACAAGATGAGAGAGCATGCCATCTGAAACCACAAAGCAATTAGTCATCTTCAAAAAGAAGTCAAAGCCAGAAAATCTTGTTGGTTATAATCACATTGGAAATGGATGATTTACTCTCTTTTTTCTTGATCAGATTTCTTTCCATTGGTTCTTTTACTGTTACTCAACTCTTTTACTATCTGCTTTTGCTTTGCACCAAGGCAAAAATGAATTTCAGATTTACGATCTTGGCAAGACTTCTAAGGTCTTTACCAAGTTAAACTATCTTTTTTTTTTCTCTTCTAGTAGATCATCTAAGATGGAGTTACAATGAACTGTTATTTTCCATCTTCCTCCACTAGATTTATTTTTCTGGAGTCCTGAAAAGATTCATTTATGTATGCCAAAGCACATGAATATTATTGGACTGAATAATTCCATGTTTCTAGGCGCATTTCCAGGCCACAATAAATTCTTATGTCTTCAATCTTTGAAATAGTCTAGATGAGTGTGCAGTGGATGACCTACTTCCTACTCTTTAACCATTCAAATGTCAGCTTCGACTGTCCTGTTGAAATTAAACCAAACCTTTCACATGGCCACCCATTTCTGTGCAATCACTCCCATAAGCTATTAGGTTTTCGAGGTCTGATTGGCCTTCTTTTTTCTGTAGATCATTCATTCCATAAGTTTCACAATAGTCAAATAGTTCAAGTGAGAAAAATGGTGCTTTCCCATTAATCACTTCTCCATTAGGTTGCGTTTTCACTTGGCTTGACAAAGAACAGTAAACTTCATAACTAAGATCAAATGCATAGGAATCTCACATGAATGTTCTGTGTAGCAAACGGCCTAAAAAGATATCATTTATATATGAAGTACATACAAGAAGGCCAAACAAAGCTTAACATGTGCAAAAATATGGATCGCTGAAAAATACCTTCAAAAAAAAAAGATGTCAATGAGGTGGTGGATTTGTGCATTCCTATGCATGTTATTTTCCTTATAATTGGAGTGCTATACATGTCATCATTTGAAACTGAAACACATCAAACAAACTATAGCAATCAAGAAAAAAAAAGTAATTTTTTTCCATTATTGAAGTTAGGTTGCTGATTAACACACCTTTCTTTGTTATTATATCTTGAGGTGATCAGAGCTCTCTTTTAATCAAGTCGTAGGTAAGGATGCCAAACTCACTGTCTTCATTCGAGTTAGGCCAAGTGATCTTTAATTGATTTGATGACATATTGAGGAACTTTAACTGATCCAACCACTGTGTTTGTTTTCTTGGAAGGATGTGCAATTATGATGGTGCCATGTTCATGGTATCTTATTCTTTTGTGCATCATACTGATCCTTAGAAAAGCTCTGCACTTACTTTGCAACACCTCCCATTTCTGACTTGGGATGGAAACTGTAAGTCTTGGTCATCTCTCA
The DNA here is from genome assembly GCA_037834155.1 of Curcuma caesia. Taxonomy (NCBI): domain Eukaryota; kingdom Viridiplantae; phylum Streptophyta; class Magnoliopsida; order Zingiberales; family Zingiberaceae; genus Curcuma; species Curcuma caesia. Next base: position 5,656 of record JBBMKF010236896.1, read on the forward strand.
TTAACTGCAAGTGCTTCTTAGTGCTCATCTCCATCTTCCCGTTTGACACAAAAAATGTCATTTGGTTGGTAAGGAAAACCACTACATCGTTTCTTCTGCCTAAATGGTGGATAAGAAACTCCTAAAGTTGCTCATGAATGTGAGTTGACAACAAGAGCCAAATCAAGCACATCATAACCACTTAGTTTTTGGATCTGGAACTGGCAATATAAGATCGAGTTCCAAGTCACTTGATGTTCTTGTAATTATGATGTACTAAGCAAGACAAGCAAGGAAGCCTGACCTTACTGTGTTAGCCGTCGAGATCTCTCACCATGAAAGGAAGCATGAGGAAGATGGACAACCAATCAAAGTATATAGAAACTCAGAAAGCCCTCAATTTTAAAAGTGTAGGGGTATTTTTAAAATGTGATTAATTTTAGGGCCATTTTGAAAGTTTTCCCTTGCATTTATAGTACGGACACGTCATCAGTCAGAACGCCTACCAATCAATTGCCTCGTCTCCACGAAGTTAAGCTGCTCTGGCGGCGCATCGGACTCGTAAAGACCACGCGTTTTGCCGACTTCCCGTTTCCGAGATCGCGGCGATCGAAGGGGAAACGCAAGGGAAGGGAGAAGAGTGACGGAAACGAGGACGACTCGCATTTGGATCTCGATCTTCCCTCTCAATCGGCCGCCTCTTCTAGTTCTCGTTTCGTGTTTGGATTTCTTGGGAGGATCGACATGGCACCGGTGTCGGCACTCGCAAAGTACAAGCTGGTGTTCCTGGGGGATCAGTCGGTAGGCAAGACGAGCATAATCACCCGATTCATGTACGACAAGTTCGATAATACGTATCAGGTCGGTCTCGGGTTCTCGTCGATCTTTTATTATTGAAATCCCCGAAGATTTGGTTTCCTTTGTAATAACCCGATGTAGGTAGCTTGACTAGGGATTGTTTGGTTTCGGCGATCTCTGGATCTACCAAATAAAGTTTTGTTGAATTATACCGTGACGGGATTGTCTTGGAATTGGGTAAATCTGTCGTGGTTTAGATGGTTAAAAGACGAGTAGTTCCTACCGATCTGTTGTGGTTAAGATGATTACAGACTAGAATTTGAGGGTTTTACTGTAATAGCGAAGATCAGGTGTAAGTTGATTATCGTTTGTAGTTTATATGTTAAGAGAATTTCGTGTTCTCAGATCCAGTAAACTGCATTTTCGATTTCTTTATTCTTTGGATAACTACACTAAATTCAAGATGCATTTTAAATTTTGTCAATCAAAGAACTGAAACACGTGTTAACTTACTTATTCTGGTTTATGTTTGTAGAAATTTGATTCAATTTATTGATTGTTGCATCTGTTCTTTCTAGTTCTTTTCTAGGACAGTTCTACTTATTTTCATGTTAATGTATACAGGATTGTAATTTATCGAAGGTCATAACTGTTGGGAACAAGAACTTATGAGTATGCCTTAGAAAAAGAAGACACTAAGAAACAGATTCAAGTCTGCTTTAAAAATAGGTTTATACCAACACAATAGTAGCACCAGATTTAGATACCTTATGTGAGCTAGACAACAAATTAATTTAGATATTTTGGATAGCAAAACATTTTTTTTCAATACAAAATCAAATTTTCAATAACCAATGAACCTCATTCAAAAAATAGGCATTATAGAGAGGAGAATTGGTAGAAATGAGAGCAAGAAGTTAGATATGAGGACTTCAGGTTCCTTAAATTTATATGGAATGGGTTCTAGGGGATAGATCTGTTAAAAGCTTAAGAAATGTTTACTATTGTAACATCATATCATGCTACAATTTCTTTTGAAATTGCTATGTTTTTTTTATATCTTTAGGGAGCTCGCAATGAACAATGTTAGGGTTTTAATCCAAGTAATCCAATTGGAGAATTCAGCATTTGTTTAGCCTTAATTCTCATGGCATGAGAAATAATTAAACTTCTTAATTTCTCATCAGACTAGGCTAGCATACTTCATTTAACTTATATAGACGGATACAAGTTAGTGTTTGCTATCCTTATTATTATTTCCTTCTCTTCTATGTAACTGAAGCATTAGCATGATGGACAGGCTACAATTGGAATTGATTTTCTATCAAAAACTATGTACCTTGAGGACCGAACAGTCAGGCTGCAACTTTGGTAAGTTTTATAGCTTCATCATTGCTGCTATTTAATTCTATGCTTTGTCCTTGCACAATGATAATGACAGTTCTCATGCCCTTTGTTGCTTGTGATCTTAGTGATTACTTTTTTTTTCTGATAGTTACACTCTATCCTTATGAGAATTATAATTTAACATGATTAATTTCCCCAACAAATCAGTAATGATGATCGACACTTTTGTAAGGCATCCTGAGATAGTTCCCCAAATAAATTTCATCATGATTAATTTTCTGCAATGTTCTGTGCAGTTAAAACTCTTTTTAGGAAATACTTAATTCTCATATTTTATCATTCACAGGGACACGGCTGGGCAGGAGAGATTTAGGAGCTTGATCCCAAGTTATATTCGAGACTCTTCTGTTGCGGTCATTGTATATGATGTTGCAAGTATGATGCTTGCTCAACTTCTTCTTGAAATTTGACTGTGAAACTTGATCATGCTTTTAAATTGTTCATAAGGGTTTGATTAATTCTTTCCCTGCTTTTTTGTATTGTTTTTCTTACGAGGTTATTGTTTTGTTGGTTCTAACTTCTCAGAAATTTAATTAACTACTTATGGTTTGTGCTGTAGGCCGACAATCCTTCTTAAATACTTCAAAATGGATCGAAGAGGTTCATACAGAGAGGGGAAGTGATGTCATCATTGTTCTGGTTGGAAACAAAACTGACCTCGTTGACAAGAGGTGATTAAGCCTTCTTTTGTGTTACGTGACTTGGTGAAACTTTTCTCTAGGCTATTGTTAAGACAACTTATAAAAGAAAAATAAAAATTAATCTCCCTTAACTATTATGGAAGAATTCCTTGGGTTAATTTACTCATGGCAACACAAAGTAGTGTGTAAAATACAGAGAAGCTGAACACCAAAAGTCATCCCTTAAGAATGGATATGCTGATTCTGCTTGGAATGATCCCCCCACCCCGTCCGATGAACAATCAAATCAATACATTAAATTTTCATGACATTTGTTTAATAGTATTGATCTGGATTTATATATATTTTTTAATTGTCATTGCTGAACAAGTTAGACTTGAAGCATGGATTTTTAAAGATTACAATTCTTAGAATGCATTAGTCCATCTCTAGGCCAGTTCTTTAAAGTGAACTACTAGATTGATAGTCATGATGAGGTACCTTTATGTAAAATCTGTAGTGAGTGATGCATACTGCTACTCACCATCAATGATAAAAGATGCTGAACATTACTGACATTTGTTTAACTTGATAAATACTGGCTACATATTTTATTTCTTGATTACATGTTACCTTCCATTCTGAGTCTTTTCTAATTTGCAGCTTCAGCCATTCTTAATAAAGTCTTAGTTGCATATATCCCAAAATTATTGCTTTCTATAATTGAGAACATTTTTTTTTTTGAACAGGCAAGTCTCAATAGAGGAAGGAGAAGGTAAAGCTCAGGAACTTGGTGTCATGTTCATTGAAACAAGTGCAAAAGCAGGTTTCAATATAAAGGTACTTTATAATATTTTTCCGCCAGCCTTTCCCTGGATGTGAATTCTAACATCTATTTTACGAACTTTAGGCTCTGTTTCGAAAAATTGCTGCTGCTTTACCAGGGATGGAAACTCTTTCTTCGACGAAACAGGATGACATGGTTGATGTAAACTTGAGATCCACAAATGCAAATTCATCCCAATCACAATCACAATCTGGAGGATGTAGCTGTTGAGATTTATTTGGGTTGCTCCAGCAATTGTTGGCTTCTATCAACGGACAATACTTCATCAGCCTACTTAAATTGGGAATTCCTTCAGGGAGATGTCCATCAACTAGTAATGTTTCATGTGTAATAATGTTACATCCAACATGTTCATACCGGACCATGCTGTAGGGCTCATTTATTTGGCAATTGCTGGGAGTTGTGCTTGGCTTTAGTTCAAGAGTAGTTTAAACTAGAAGACTGGCGTCATTTTTAACTTAAGAGGTGCAATGAATAGAGTTTATTGATTGTTCAATTCCCTGTTGCACAAATCATTATAGTTTACACTATACAATTTATCAAGAGATGAGATGCAGCCCATTGGTGGATTTTTTTAATCTTTTATGTTGTATTATCTTGTGGTGTGTGAAGAGATTGTGGAAATTAGAATGATTATTTTGTTGAATAAGTTTATTCTTCATAGAATAGTTTGAAGCAATGTTTCTATTAAGAGATATGAGCTATCTGTTTTCATTGTTTTGCATAGGCGTAGATGCCAAACTATGTTAGATAATTTGGAAGTGAAAATTAGGACATTTAACGTAGTAAAGTTTATTATGTAGATGATCACTCAGAGATGTCCTCAATACCAAGAGAAAATATTACTGAGATACGTCCTCAGTTATTTTCTTCGATTGAAATTTAAAGAAAAAAATATACAAGAATAATTGTAATACGTCGGGAAAATAGGACTTAAATGAGCATGCTAAAGTCTCATTTTATTTATAAAAGAAAATGACTGCAAAACGGCAAAAGGCCTCGTAGTGCACCGGTCACCTGAACTTGACGAAATCGGACAACTTCCGAGAAAGGTCCGAGCGGAGCAAAGGTCCTTCGGTGGACGCGTGGCGCCGGTGGTGGGCCAACCTAGGCACGCCGTTGGCAGCCCCAACCTCCGCCGCCCAGGACCACTGCCGGGAGGCACCGGCGGCCACCAACGGGCTGCAGCACGCGCCAAACCCGGAGTGCTCACCGCCGACACTCTGGTGGCGGTGCTTCGCGGTTGCAGCTCTCATCGGAGGCGGCGTCTGCCGACACGACGGCATGGCCGACGCAACATCGTACCAGGCGTCTCCCTCCGCCCGCCCGAAGCCGCTCGCCGGCGATTCGACTTCGCGCCCTTTCCCCTTCGCGTCCGAAATCACCTCTGTGAGTTTCTTCTTCTTCTTCCGTCGGCCACGTAGAATATCGGGAAGCCACCTGCGTTCCTCACCGGAGCCACGGCGGCCGAACAAGGCGGACAAAATGGAGGAATATGACCGCCGGGAACGACCTGCGGCCACACGGGACGCATAAGGAGAAACAGAACCTGGAAACTCCATCGACGACGGTAACTCCGGCGACGGCGCGACCTGCACCTCGGCGGTGAGGGCGAGGAGGCGCTCCCGGAGGCAGGAGGCACAGACGCCAACGCCGCGCTCCCACGGATGCCAACTACACTTCATCTCCTCCTCTGCTTCAACCTCCGGAGAAGCAACAAGCTAATTATTGAAATCCGCGTGCATACTTCAAATCTCCAACTTCTTCATTTCATTATATATTTACTCCTTCGCGGATGACTTCCTTTGTCAAGTCAAGCAAACAAGATTGACTTCTTCAAATTGCAGCGTTTGACGGATGAACCTCCGGATCAATCTACGTGGAAGATCATGGAAATAGAACTGCTTGAAGATGTCAAATTTAACGACCTTACTTTTGTTTCTACAAGGACAAGAACGATGCTACTTGGAAAAAACTGCACAGATTTTTTGTTGTGTGACTTAAGAAATATATATACTTGGATTATGGTTCTGTCAACGTGACGTGCACTGCAATGCTGGAGACCAAAAAGCCAACGTCCATGCGTTTGCCCGTGAAAGAACGTCGCAGCTGTTGAAGTCAACGTCCCTCAGAGTCAGGTCAACTAACTGTTCTACTGCAACTCTCCAACAAGACTTTTGTGAAGCGACTTGGCACTAGAAGAACCTTGTGAGGGTTCTTCTTCGATCCACAGAGTAAGCAAGGGGGCCGGGGGATCTCATTAAGTATGAATCAGTTGAACAGATTTTAGAAATTTTTGTGTAGCTTTATTTTTCATACAAATGATAAAATATAGGAGAATCAAATTCAAGCATATGATGTAATGCCCCGACCAAATTCAATTATTAGAATATCTTAATTTAAAGATTTGTCAATAGTAATTTTGATAGGTTTTCCGATGCTAAATGCAAATTTAGGATGATTAGTGCTGGCAGGCATGTAAACAAAATATAAAAATGTAGACAAAATCTTTATGCTATTTTATTACCTTATAACTAATATCTTAAATACCATCTTAAATAGTATAATTATGAAATTATCAGAGTTTTTACATGAATACTTAAATAATATTCTTTGAATAGATCATTTATTATTGCAAAGACCAAAACCCAAACCATATGGTCCAGAGGATTTATGGGGCACAACAAAGAGCCACGTCTGAATTTGAGCATTTCAAGTTCATGTAAGTGTTAACCGAGATCAAAGTCTATATAAAATTTGTAATTAAAATGGTTACATGATCTCTTAAAATTTAAAGACTAAAAAGCAAACCCTAAACCATAGCCTCCTAAAATTTAAAGACCTACTAAAAAGTAAAGCAAAGGAGAATCTAGAGAACAGCACAGGCTGCATGGTTTCCTTGCGACATGAGCTCCGTGTTACATTTCCAAAGGCTGTGTGGAGTTAAGAGACCTTTCAACTTCTTTTCTTCGGTTACAGTGTCAATTCTCACGGGCACTCATCCCCTTCTTCTATATATGCAAAGAAAAATCACAGTCTTTGCATATCTCTTTGCCTGCCAAGAAGAATCTGCTACAGCTGGTAGTTATCTATTTTCTTCTTGTATGTTCAAGTTGTAGTCCTTACGTCTCTCTATATTCTTCTTCCCTACATCTGCATTTGCATGCCTACTTCAGGTTGGAGGTTATTGGCACGCACACTGGTCTCCCGATTCCTTACATTATTGTTTTGCAGATCATGGCCAGGAATGTTACTCGAGCCGCCCTGATGCTTGAGGACTTACGCTCCTCATTAGCTCGGGAATCAAATATTACCTTCATTGAAAAGATGTCTACCGCTCTGCAGAGTTTTGGCATTCCTGCTTGCGTGTTCCAGTCTGAAACCTATCTGCGGCATGGTTACACTGACGCCTTGCTCGCTAAGCTGCTCCGTCCTTTACAGAACTACAATGATGCTGCTAAGTTAGAGTATGTGCTGCGTATCGGTGTCGATCACCGCCATTTTGATTCCTGCCGCGGTGCATCAGCCGACCAATTCTACCGTTTCCTCAAGTTCTTGAGGACTCCCGCCGGCAAGAACGCCCTTTCGCTGGTTTCTCAGAAGGGTCAGCCCGCCCGGAGGGACGGGGAGCACTTTACCGAGCAGGAGATGGCCTGGATCTCCATGTTTGAAGTCCAGCGCAACGACCTCACTAGACGGCTAGACGATATTCGTCGTGATCATAAAGCTGCCATTAATGACCTTGATCTTCAGCTGTGTGAAGCCCTTCACCAGCTTGAGACTGGCTTGACCCAGATCAAGGGGAAGTTCTTGCCTGCTGAGTTCTACACACCAATCTGCGATGCCGGCTTCAACAAGGCGTGTTGGACTGAGTACACGGTTGAATGTCGTCGGAAGGAGCTGCTACCTGTTGAGATCTCTCAGGCTTCACTCGGTGATGCTGTGCTGAAGTTTGGCGACCAGGTTAAGCAGCGACACATGGTTGATTACCTCAATGTCGGCAATCGCAAGCAGGAGCTCCTGGATTACATCGTCCGAGTTGGTGTTGTATTCGCCGCCCTGAAATAAATGTTCTTCTCCATTTCGAATTTCTTCTTGTAATCCTGTTATATGTTTTGCCTTTAATAGATGCTTCTATGTTGGCGCATGAGGTATGAACTGAGCTATTGATAGATTATATGCTAACGTTCGTTAGTCATATTGTGTTATTTGGTATGGCGTTCATGGATCTTATATTTCACAAACGAGTATATATGATGTTACCTAGTGTCTAATTTATATGATTTTACTAGATAGTGCATTCCCTTAGTTGATTTGTTTGACTGAAATGTTTGAATCTTTGTGCTAGTTGGAATTGTCCATCAAATCCCCTATAAATACTTTTGTCAGGGTTGTTCTCGTATCTATCCACTAGAGCAAGGCGATTATTAAATATATACTGCTATGTATTTGATGACCGATATAGATCAATGATTATCTCATAGCAGATAAATGATTAAGAAAATTTTAGATTTATTTTTGGGGCAATCAGTGACCATTTGAAGTTTCATCTGGATAAGTAAACCGCTAGATGTACTTGTCAATCATTAATGAGAATGAAAGTTGCGCTGCAAGTAGTTGAATAAATGCTCATGCTATTTTTTTTAATTTGTTCGATTAAATGGAATCAATAAATTTAATTTCATTGAAATTTCTTCATTCATCAAATTGAACAATTAAACTTTTAATTCTTCTTGAGTTATCACTTTGTTTTGAAAAGTATTGGCGATAACAATTATCCTATTTTCAGTCTCTTTCTTTGTGAGTCAACGACATCCATGTGTGTGTCCACTCTTCCACGTGACTTAGCTGGCTGAGAAGAATATGCTACAGCTGGTATTCAGCTATTTCCCTTTGTTTGTAAGTTTTATTATTTTTGTATTCTTCTTCTTAGTAGGGCAATCCTCCCCTTCTTCAACCCAAGTTTTCGCATCACTTTGCTGGCTGAGAAGAATTTGCTACGGCTGGTATTCATCTATTTCCTTTGTTCGTATGATTGATTTTTTTTTTATTTTTGTATTCTTCTTTTTCCCTACATCTTATGTAATTTTCCACTCTCTATAGACTAGAATATAGCTGATGTGAAAATCCTTTGTATGTGCCAGCAAAATAAGAACGAAGTTAGAAGATTATATAATTATTGCTTACTAAGTATTCTGTTTTTTTAATAGAAATTTGATTAATCATATTGGCTATTCATGATTTAGTTTGACATCCTCTCTAAATAAAGTATCCTTAATGTTTTGATGTGTTGTTTCTTTCTTCTCTTTTCAGTAGAAGTGTTTTAATGCGCCTTTACTCTTTTAAAACAGTCCCTGTGCTTTTAATTCGGTTTGCTAAGTGTGTTGTTGTTTTGTAATACATACTTATTTCTTGGTAGTGATTTCACTATTTATGGTTAGGTCAGATTTGAGCAAAACCCCAACATCTCTTGTAATTTTCTACGCTTTGAAGATTAGAATATAGCTGATGTGAAAGTCCTTTGTGTGTGCCAGAAAAATAAGAAAGAAGTTAGTGGATTATATGATTATTGCATACAAAGTATTCTGTTTCTTGCAATCATGATCGATTCCCCTATTATATGAATTAAAATGTTAACTAAGTATTTATTTTATGGAAATTTGACTAGTTATGTTAGCTATTCATGATTTTGTTTGGCATCCTCTCTAAGTTAAGTATCCTAGCTATTCATGATTTTGTTTGCCATCCTCTGTAAATAAAGTATCCTCAATGTTTTGATGTGTTCTTCTTTTCTTCTCTTTTCAGTATGACTGGTTTGATGCTCCTTTACACTTTTAAAACTGTCCCTGTGCTTTTAATTCGGTTTGCTAAGTGTTTTGTTTTTTATAATAGTGTTGAAGCTTAGTTAGATACTTCTTGGTAGTGATTTGACCATTTGTGGTTAGGTCAGATTCAGATTTGAGCAAAATCCCAACACGACTCTGCTGACGAACAGTCCTGATCATTTGTGGTCAGCATGTAAAGTTGATTTACTCTAGCCAACAAAAAACAAGTGAATGACAATCGAATGGAACATTCGTAAATGCTTGAGATACTACTTATAATTTTGCAATTTGTCAATGATAACTTACTTGTATTATCTATAAGCATGAATCAAACATGATTATGTTCTAAATCCAGCTTGACCCGAATTTTCAGATGATCAATGAACATTCAGTGCAGAACTACGTAAAGAAATAGTCAATAGAAAGCTTCATGGTGAAATACAGCATCAAATCACAAGGCAGGCATTCACCATCTAAAATTATCTTCAGAAAACACTACTTCGTCTTAATAAATCATGATCACAATCATTTCTGATGTTTTGACTTTTTTGCAGTTTAAGCGTAGCGAGCGAGTAAAGCCTACCTCTCTAAGGGCCTAGCTCACAGAGATTTGACAAGTTTAGTTTTGTTTGCTTTTGTGGATTGATATCGTTGCTTCCACAATGGCAAGTGTTCTGGCAGCAGCATACGTTGTACCAATAGAATGTCTCAAGCTTCTATGGGATCCCATGACTCGCCATCTTGCTTACATTTTCGATCTCCCTCGGAAATTAACGGAACTTGAGAGGAACAAAGAGGCACTAGCCTGCGCTAAAGCAGATGTGTTAGGGGAGGTAGAAAATGCTAAGATCGGAGGATGCACTCCCACGGTTGGGGTTATCTCTTGGCTACGCAATGCTGATGCGGCTGTAGATATGGCTGAAAATATTTGTTCAAATGCTTGCCGCATGATGGAACACAGTACGTGCTTCCGCATCAAGATAGTGATGCGGTACAAGCTGGGGAAACGAATCGTGAGGGCGAGTAAATTTACTTCAGATGTCCAAGGGAGCAAACCGGTGAATTTGTTTGTTCCTCCTCCACCAGTTGTTCTTCCTCCACCAGTTGCCGTGCTACCTTATCCTACGTCACTAATCAAGAACAATACATCCTCTTCTCGTACATTAGAAAAGTTACGGAACTTCCTACAAGACGATAGCATCGGAAAGATTGGAGTTTGGGGCATGGGAGGAGTTGGCAAAACTAGACTCTTGAGAAATCTCAACAATGAACTCCAAGGAACTAAGCGTTTTGATGTCGTCATATTTGTAACTGTTTCAAAGAACTGGAACAAAGACATGCAAAGATTGCGGAGTGATATTGGTAAGGAGATATACATGGAACTGGAGAAGGAAAGTGAAGTAAGGGCCTCGAGGCTATTGTATAAGAGGTTAATGCAGAAAAAGTTCTTGCTGATTTTAGATGATGTTTGGGACAAGATCGATTTGGAAAATCTGGGAATTCCTTCTCCTACCCAACACAACGGGTGCAAAATAGCTATAACTACACGTCAAAGGGGGATTTGTAATGAGATGGAAACTGATGTGGAAATCATGGTGGAGGTTTTGCCCGACGAAGAGGCGTGGGACTTGTTTTATGAGAGAGCAGGTGGAAATATCCCCACAACAATAGTGAATGTTGCTCGTTCAGTGTGCAGAGAGTGTAGTGGTTTTCCACTTGCAATCATCACCGTGGGAAGTGCTTTGAGAAAGGAGGTCCACTTGGACCAATGG
>JBBMKF010237005.1:5253-16899 GCA_037834155.1 Curcuma caesia
CTAGCCTTGATAAACAATAATACAAAGGTGCAACTATAAGCACTAGGGTGTGGTCACTATGAAGTGGTAAACTTGTCATGAAAAAAACAGACATATCTTTAGTTAATTATAGATGCTTGGCTTCTTTAGGTTCTTCTAGAAAGTATTTTGTGCATCACCTCTTTGAGTTCAAAACATTTAAACTTGACAAAAGGTTGTGAGCACCAAAATTGCATCCGTAACAAATTCAAATTCTCAAAACTTGTAGAGAGGAAAAATATCATAAATCAAAGAAGAATCAATTACATGGTGATCCAAATCCCTTTATAAATCACAACAAAGGCCAGTTGTAGTGCAAGGTGACTATCATAGCTGTCGGTTGTGGTTGACTTGGGGAAGACAGGGCTGTTAGGTGACGGATCTCAGCATTCCTGGTTACCTGGCACATGACATTCTCTACGGTGGTGCAAGGTACCTAGGGGTTTGTATTGTCTGTGGTAGTTGCAATGAGGGTCTAGAGGGCCATTCGGATAGTGCAATACTGGTGGCGGGCATAGACTGTTGTTTGTTAATGGAGAAGTCGGGGTTGATGTGAAGTGTCATTAGTGGAAATAAAAGAGAGCAAGTGCTTGTAGCTGGTGGTTTCCAATGGTACAGGTGATATGGAAGAGGTATTGGATCAGTTGTAAACCTAGTGGAGTAAGAAGAGAATGGATTGGAGAAGGGATAGCTGATAAAAACCAAGGGAGGAGAGAGACAACTGACAAGGAAGAACAAAAGTGCGGATCAGATTGTTTAGATACCTCTTGGTGCAGACAAAGAGGGGACAGTGTGAGGAGATAACAGGGAAACAAAAGAGATCAAGATGAAACAACAGCAAATTGTATTAGTGCTATTGTATTTTCTTCCTTATTAGCCCGTCTTCCATCATCACACAAATTCCATGCTCCGTAGTCCCTATACTCCAAACAACAATTTTACCATGAGTATGATGAATGTTGAATCAACCTGTTTGTACATGCCAACAAGTTATTATCAATTGAAGGTTTTCTTAGCTTATACATGCCATTCCTTTGCTAATGGACGTCTGGCTATCATTTCTTAAAACAGTGGAACCAAAGATGGTGATATGTGCGTAGTTGAAGTAAACTCAATGTCAATCTCTCACTTGAGTAAGAAGCTTCATCTTGGCACTCCCATCTCGTTGCTGGAATTTGCTCCCAAAGAAAGGTATGGACATTGTTTACATGCTTAAAGTAATCTAGACATACAGCGTGTTGGTGGTTATGGCTTTTTTCTGTGCTACCAAGTTTTTTATTTCAAGACAAGAAGGAAAATATTTATCATATGCGATGCAAGATGTTTAAATTTCAATATAATAAAAAATGTTTTATGAATATGCAAATACAAACTGCTCAAATATATAAACCTGTTTAATGTTGGAATTCAATTAAAAACACAAAATTGCATACATACCAGGGCAACTGATGGGTGGTAACGGACAAGTTGAAAATTGCACCATCCAGAAATTTCTTTTTCTTTATTAGTACTTCCTTTTAGTGACATGTCAATTTACACTTACAAATATTGGAGTTTCACTCTGAAGATGGTTATCTAGACAGTTTAAAATTTCCCTTGCGGATCATGCAGGGTTGTTATTTCTACTTCAACTCAATGGGGGTTCAAGCTTACCAAACTCGATGTGCCTGCAGATTGGAAGGGTACATCAATCTGTTTCATTCTTAACTTTCTCATCTTTTATAATCCCGGCATTTAACATTTTAGGTTTTGTTGTCTTTTTCCTTGTACAGAGTGGCAAATCTACTTGATATTAGTGGGCCTGTTTCTGGCTTCCCTAGTTTTGTTTTATATATTTTATGAGAATTCTGATTCATTCTGGAACTTCCCTCTTGGAAAAAACCAGCCTGGAAGATTTCCAACCGCATCTTTCACCGATCCTCAACCTTCAGAAGATGGTCCTTGGTGAGGACTCAGGCTTTGCCTAGATTTGGTCTACTGGCAGACCAAGACCGACAACCATCTTGATATCCTCTAAATTTGTCATGTTGAAGTATTCTTATTCGTGCATATGGTTATAGTTTAGAGATTGACTGTCAACATCTAATGCAACAACCAATCATGATATCCTCTAAATTTGTCATGTTAAAGCATTCTTATTCATGCATATGGTTATGGTTTAGAGATCGATTGCCAACATCTAATGCAAATTCTTCAACAACACTATGCACGGATAAAGAAGTGCGACAATGTCTTCTGGCATAGGCATGTTACTGTCTGCTCTAGGTGTAACTTGGGTTAGTACAGTCATCCTCAATACTGAGTGCAAATATCTCAGGTATTAAACAACCGGATTTTTAGCCTCAGGTGAATGACAAACCTAGTTATCTATCATAAATTTAAAGCTCATGCATAGCACACGTATTGTAAGTTAGTTTCGACAAGTCTTCAATGATAATTTATTTGCTGTCGGACAACAGATAGTGAGTTGGTTGGCATGTTTTAAGACCTGATCATATGGATCAGTTCAGGTAGCATAGTCAAGAAGGAAGGCTACTTTAGTTCAATTATAAAAGATATTTGATTGAATCAAATTTTAGCCAGTTCAATTATAAATTAAGTGTTTTACATATCTTTTAATTGTAAATATATATTATTTGCAACCTTTGTAAATAGGATAAAATAACGAAGATAAAATCTAATGTAACTTACTTTTCTAAAGGAATGTATCCTAGCTCGTTTATTAACACAATATGAGATATTCGATTTGGCAACTATAGAACGTTCTTATCGAACTTCATATTTTCTAGGATCAGTTATTGACTTCCCCTTACTGTGATGTTACTGTTTTCCCTCAGTGGTTGTCGGGAAAACGACACATGAGATGGTCACATGCCATAGGTGGTCTGTGATTCCCATTATTCTTACCAAGGTCACACAGTAGTTAATGCAGGAGAACAAAACAAACAAAAAGAAACTCGCATACCAATTGCTAATAAGGTATTTACATGATTTGACAACTTCAAGGTTCTTACTCCGCTTTTTATAATCTAATGAGTCACTTCGAAAGCTGTTATCTGTTTCCTTTTTAATCATTTATGGAAGTCAGAGAAACCTCTTGTAACAAAACTTTACAATCTATTCTACTAATGACTATTTAAACTATTAGAATCCACTATCATCGACTAGAATCATGAGCTCTTCAAACTCTCCTACAAGTATGCACGCTGAAAAAAACTAACTTAAACCCTGAGTATAAATATCAAACTCAAAATTGAAATATGATTACACCAATAATTTCATTTTTTTATATATTTAATAATTTGTTAAAGTTTTTAAAAAAACCAATAAATGTCAATGCAATGCAATTCATATAACGTGACCTAAACCTAAGTTCAGTCTTCGCCTAAACTCTCGCTCTAAAGTTGATAATTTGTCAAATTCATCATTAATAGAGAGCAAAGTTCCCTTAATTTTTTCTCTCTTCCCCTCTAATTTCACACTAGATTTCTCTTAATTCCATAAATACAGAACCAACTTAAATTTTTGCTCTCGTCTTCCCTTTTGATAAACATCCCTTTGAGAGGTATATTAAAAAGATACATAAACAATATCTCAATTATTGATTGCATCCCTCTATAATAATCCTTGGCGTATATTTAAAGTTCATTTTATTTTTTATGTTTTTTTATTAATCTTCCATATCCGATTAATCTTGCAGACTAACGAACTCATCAAATAAATCCAAACAATTCGTCCAACAATTGACCTCCACAATCAAAAATTCACTGTAAAATATACGCTTGAATTCAAAGTCTCTTAATGAACTATTAGCATGAATATCAAGCTCCCTTGATCGTCATAGTCCATGAAAAATCAAGCTCCCTTATCATCTTAGTGCGTAAGAAACTGAGGTCATGTGTGCATTGTAACTCACGCCGACGATACGGTTGGGGACCTGCAATCCAATTATAGAATGGGTACAATAATCGAAGCTCATGTCACATTATCAATCATGTGTTCGTCCGATCAAATAAATGATTGTTACAATGACGCACACACATCGTAAGCATAAGCAAAGCCTTCGCCTTAAATCAAGTAATTTCCATTTCTAATCTATAAAAGTTAGTCCGGGAGCCAACAACAATTTTTAGGTGGTTACGCGGTCACACCGTCCAAGTTCATAATTACAGTTAAGCAAACACAGACGCGTGAGAGTCGGAAACAGGGAGAAAAACATAACAATAAAACATTTAGCTTGTAATAAGCGTGTACCATTTAAGATTTCTTCTTCTTCTTCCTTCCGTCTTCGGATTTCTTCGATGCATTTTCCAACTGCACAATAAAACATATTTTTAAAAAAATAAGAGAGAACTCGACAAAATATGAAGCAATTTATCAAATACAGAGCTGGCAATAAAACTGAGCATACCATGATGATAAGAATACGGACAAAAACTGCAAGAAAATCTGTAAAGAGGGTCAACGCATGTTTCACATAGTCCAACTCTCCATGAGAGGCTCTCTCTATGATCACTTGGGTGTCGTAAACCATGTATCCGATGAAAATTAGCAGTCCCAGGTAAAGCTGGAAAAAATGAATTTAAATTTTAGATCGAGGAATCGTGGACGACTTCCATAATTCACTTTCCTTTTCTTCGACTACCTCAATTTTGAGGCCAGCAGCAGATTGACCAAAGAGGGAACTAGCCAACTGCAACCATACGAGTACAGAAAGGCCAGAAGACAGCAATCCACCCAGGTAAAGATATTCTCTCCTCTTGGAGACGAGGGCGGCTCCTGAGAAACACGCAAATGCGATGGCAGTTCCGACAAAAGCAGTGATAAGTATGCTGCAACAAATATCAACCATCAGTCATGTATAAAACCCAACACTATTAGAAGTTGTTACGGCCGCATGCTAGTGCACTATTGCTCTACTAAAGAAGCACATAGTGTATTCCAAGAATGTTCAGCACGAAGTTCATCCAAACATGTATCATGTTGCAGCATGTTCCATATAAACAGCAGCCACAGTGCAAAAAGCAATCAAATGATGGCTTCCACCACTGGTAGCTCCACACAAAGAATCAGTCGGGTTAAAGTTGGTTTTACTTTTGATAGAAATCTAGGAAGGGAAATGGAATTGAAAGAGAAAGGAAAGGAAAGAAATTTAGATGAATTTTATAACCTTTCCCTTTCGTTCCCTAATTGTCTTTTACCCAAGTAAACCATCAATCATCCCAAGTTTCATTTGTTCCATTTATTTAAGGTTGGATATCCTTCTACTCAAGTATCTTCAGCCTAATCTTTCTACTCAGGTAACTTCAACCTAAATTGGGTAGAATTCCTGCAAATAAATGAACCAAACCTAATCATGGTCCTACAAGAAACCAATAGAATCTCGCATGTCACATATTATGCTTAATACAATGAAATCTAATCATGATGCCAACAGTGTTTTTGTTCCTCTTCTCTGGGGGAAGCTAGTTTGTTGCATATCTAGGTGGCATCATCACAATAACATGAGAGGTGAATCAAACTCGAAGGATACCACCTGCATTCTTTACCATTTTTCCTCTATACTTTTATATTGACATCACCAAGAATTTCAAGTTATTCAAATTATGTAAAATTAGAATTGAATGTTATATTTATTCAATAATAAGAAAGAAGAAACTACATAAGCAGAATGATATAGTCATTACTTTAAAATTTGGAGAAATCCCTAAAGGATGCATGAATAAATACTGATATCCAATCATATAAGCACAATGCTCATGAATACTCAAAAAAAAAAAAAATCATACAAATCATTCCTTTGAATGTCAATATCTCATAATTCCAGTTACTCAGCTTACTTCATACCAACTATTTCTTTATGTCATCATTCTGACCGTTCATTTTCATCCCATTACATTTGGTCTTTTTAAACACCAGATCTCCTCTTCCTCCTACAAGCAGAAGAAACTACAGTCATCTTCTTTTCCTTCTCTAGGTTTTTTTTTTGTTTTTTTTGGACAAGGCTAACTGCAGGTGCTATTGTTCTATTTGTATTCAGTCAGATTGTTACATCTCTAGGAGACGTACGTGTATCAATTTTTAGGTAATAAGATTGACTTATATTCATCAAGTGATAGCTCTCACTTTGAAATCTTGTAAGAAACACATGTTAATGTGATTGACTTATATTCATCAAGTGATAGCTCTCACTTTGAAATCTTGTAAGAAACACATGTTAATGTGATACGTAAACTGCAGCTATAGACAAGCAAAGATCAATATGCTTTGTAGTATTCGGAACAGATAACAAAAAATTTCACATAACTAACAAGATCGAATATCAATATGCATTCTAGTATTAAGGAGCAGATGACAAAGAACTTGAACGTCTCTTGCAATATACCATACAAACCAGTAAACTTGGAAGCATACAAAGCAAATGATTTCTCAAAAATAAAATCATAATGCTCCATATATGGACACAAGGAAACAGTACCTGTAGTCGAAGTCAATGGCAAACTCAATCAAAGGGCCAATAGAGGCCCCGTCGAAAACAGATGCTGCCATCAGAAGCCCAAACCTCCTTTTCTGTCGCCAGAAAGAGAAGATGAACAAAAGGAGAACGCATCTCTATCTTCTCTGCAGCAAATGATAAAGAAGAAGGGCTCACCTCTTCATACGGGGGCGTGGAAAGGAGCCACATGATGCTAACAAAGAAACCAACCATCGTAAAGAAGCCACCAACGTTCATCAGAATGTGAAGATAAGCTCCAGCAGCTGATGCAACGAGCGCACAACATAGCGTCAAGTAGACCTGCATCCCATCCCCAATCGAAAGTTCATAAAAAAGATCATAATTTCCAGCGTGAACTAGAGAAAACCCTAAGAAGTAAAGAAAAACGGATCTAAACAAAATATGGTTATATGAAGAGAAAATTATCAAATAATTATCAAATCAGAAGGAAGAAAAGGAGAACGAGGGAAACTAGAGAAGAAGGAAAAAAACATCGATCTATACCAGCTTGAGGTGGTTTTGAACATTCGAAGAGATCCGATCGAAATTTTTGAAGGAATCGTGAGACCATCCGCTGTAGGATTGGGATTGGAAGAACGAATCCATTTCTCTCTTCCTCCGCGAACAAGGAAAGCCGATCAAAGTCTCTCGTATGAGCAAAGGTCGGTTCTCCCTTCGCCTTTTATACGCTCGCGATAGTCGCTTCTCGAAGCGTCTCGAGGGTTAGTGCGGCTTCTAGATCAATCAATTGGTACCGTCGGATCAAGAAGAATCCGTACCAGTGAGACAAGAGTTCGTTTACCTTAAATTTATTTGATTTCATAAGTATTTTAAAATTAATTTATATATTATATTTAACGAAGTACATATTAATTTAGATTTAAAATTACGTATTTAGAATAATTCGAAACATTTTTTATTCAAAATGGTGCTGATTTTATATGTTTATTTAAATCAAAATTTAATCTAAATCCAATAAAAAGTATTTAGAATTTCTTTAGAATATCAAGTATTACTGATCAATTTTTAATTCATAGAGTAAACTAATTACTATGGATGCAAACAAAGATTTAACACTTTAAAAAATCTTAATGAAAATAAATTGATTTGAGTTGCAATTGAATTTTGGTTATTTTTTTATTATTTGCAATGACGGTTCATAAAGATCATTGTAAGAGGTATTATTTATTTGATTTTCTTTTCAAATAATATTTCTTCACATAATTATATGCTAAGAGATTAGTATATTTTCGATTTAGTAGCACAAATTTATTTTTTAAAAATAATTATAGGTTTAGCATTGTTGAAATATGATAAACTCTTGAATAAAGTCGAGTGCTCACTAATGCTATGTTTATTCAGACAGATGAATCAGTGAAGGAAAGAAATCAACTTAAGGAAAAATATCTATCTTTAGAGGAAAGGAAGGAGAAAGGAAAAAAAAAAGGAAAGTGAAGCCAATCCCTAGAAAAGAAGAGAGAAGAGAATGGCGATTGATACACATGAACCAAATAAATGGCTACATGAAGCAGCAAGTTAAAGAGAGACAGTAATAGGTACAAAATATCAACACAAAGTTCCTCTAATATCAATCACCTTCACAATTGTCTAGTACTAGTGTAGTAAGATTCCAACCCAAATGACCTTCATGGACAATTATTGTTCCTCGACATAGAATCACACATGGGAAAACGATGCATAAAACACTCAAATATGGTAGTAGTAGATTTCACAATTGCCTAGTACTCGACAAGTGTTGAAGGGTTCCAACTCAA
The DNA here is from genome assembly GCA_037834155.1 of Curcuma caesia. Taxonomy (NCBI): domain Eukaryota; kingdom Viridiplantae; phylum Streptophyta; class Magnoliopsida; order Zingiberales; family Zingiberaceae; genus Curcuma; species Curcuma caesia. The sequence goes on from JBBMKF010237005.1 coordinate 13,543, forward strand.
ATGCCCATTCTATGGACAATTATTGTTCCTACCAGGACCGCCATAATAAATGTAGTGACCCCAGTCGTCATTATTGCCATTCCGCACGTCATAGCAGCTGGGCTCCTCAGTGAATGTACCGACCTCCTTCGGTGTCCTCAGATTGTTGGACTCATCCACTATCTGTATGTTCCTGAAGTAGCTTGCCTTGCCAAAACCTTCTTCAGGAAAATGGCCACTGCCCATCTCTGTTGATGTATGTTCGCCTTCGAGCTGTGAATTGGCCACCTCCCCTCCCCACTGAACCATTGATGAACTGTCTGCCAAGTAGGAAAATAGGAAAGAAGGCCAGTAGCCCAGGACATAGTCATTTCCAAATTGAATCCACCAATGCCCCTCCTGCGGATCCTGTAACAATAATAGTTGTGTTTAGTTAAGTTGTATCGTACCAATAACATGAATCACATGACTCTACAACGAGCAAATCAGAAAGGTTGCTTGCACAAATGAGTAACTCTACATGTTTAGTTCACAGGAATAGTATTATTCCACTCTTGACAGAAATCAGATGAACTTGGAATGATTCTGCCACAATTGCTATTCCTAGATGATTCTTCTTAGCTATTCCAATATCAAACCCATGAATCTTATTCTGATGTGTTGGAGTTCTTACTCCATGAAGCCAATTAAGGAATACATATCAAATGTACCATAAAGGTACAACAAGCATTAGGTTTTATTAAAAGAATCACCTGTTTTCTATGTAATTTTCAACTGGCTATTCTAAAAGCTAATCCAAATTGATGTGTGATCCTTTTTCTGAAAACTTTAAGGTGAATTTTTGAGAAGCTAGTTATTGGTTGAAATGAGTAAGAAGGATGACAGATCATGAGACTTCTTGAAATAGTTATGCTGATTGGTTTTGAATGTTAATGCCAATTGGTTTTGATGAGCTTGATTTGTACCTTCCAAACGAGTATACTGATGTCATACTGTGATCCATGGTATTCAGAAAGGGGGTATATGCTGGCACCCATAGCAATGTCATTGTTGACCTGGATGAATCCTGAGCATAGAAGATTGTAGCACCCTGTCGCTTGATAAGCATCGCTCTGTTAATTTACAATCAGAACGTTAGAAAACGTGCTCGATAAGATGGAATATAGAACGTATTTACACCAAACTTGATACAAATAATTTCTTTCTATAGAAATATACCACATTTCTTGTGCCAAGTTCCATATCTTAGGGATACAATATTGGATAATTTAGGAATCCAAAACAAAAGAATTGATCAAAACTACAGAGTGGAAATCCATAATTTTAAGCAGCATCACTTCCCTATGGTGAATAACAGTAGAAAAGAATCCAAATAACACAAGAAAAGCCACATAATGTCTTAGCTTCAAATTTGTAATTGCAGAAGTTGAGAAGATATGTTAACTTACAGTCCAATAAGTAAATAACCTTGTATTGTTATCTCCATAGAGCTCTGGACTGACCTGATCATATCATGCCACAGTAAGGATCAGCGATGAACCTAAATTCTTTTTCATGCGATTAACCAAACACACCTGCCAACCAGCTTCAATACTATTGAGATCATCCCCAAATGCTCCCCCTAAAATCCAGAGCTGAGACAAGCTGAACTCATTGGCCTGCTGAATCTTTGGCCTCCACACGTTTATGGTAGTTTTTGCCCCATAATACTTATCTCCCTCTACATAAGCAATTGCGTGCTATCAAAAGGACCAGCAGAAAAGAAAGGCAAATGAGAAAGGATGATGAACAAAATAAAGGAATCCATGAACCAACACCAAACTGTTATTCAAATTCCTTTGTTGTTTTCTTTGTGTTTAACCATACCCGGTGGCCACTCTCATTGACAAGGTCAGGGTCAATAGACACCGACATTGGGGCGGTTCTGTGCTTCTTCTTCCCATACCTTTTCACAGAGCTTGCTCTCAGCACATCATCCATCTTTGTTCTCCTGACGGGTATTGTCTCCTCGGGGCACCTCCCATTTTGGTGCCATGCCTGAGCCATTGAGTGATCTTTCTTGTGGGATTCAACATTGTTCACAATACCTTCGGGGAAGAAAGTAGGCTTCATCTGGTATATAGACAACATTTTTTAGAAGGCATCAAGGAATCGGAACTTTCAGTAAAGAAGAATAAGTTGATCAAAGGCAAACCTGTAAGGTGTGGTTTCTGAGGAAGGGGTGATCGAAGGCTGGTTGGCGAGAGACATGAACACAGTCAATTGTGTCCCCATCAGGACTCTGCAATGTTCATGTTCTTCTTCAAGGCAAACGCTTACAAATCTTAGAAAATGCAAGCAATGTTCAAGAAAAAGTGTCCACCTCAAAGAAATACTCAATTTCTTTGAATTTGAGTATCTTCTATACTCGAATCAAACTGAAAGGTAAAGAAAAAAAAAAAGGAATAGCACAAGAGAAAGAGAGGGACCGTGATGGTCTTAACGGGGGGTTTGTTGAGCCGCTTGAGGTGCCGAATCGCCTTCAATTTGTGCCGGGTGGCCACGGCTGAATATTCTTGCCCAAGGGCATCTGCACACGATAACCAGAGAAGCGTCGCCACGGCAAGGCACACGCCGAGATGCGCTGCCATTCTTCGCTGGCTATAGAGATACGAGTAAAGGCAGCACCTTTCCCAACCCACCCCTTCCCTGTTTAGGGTTTCTCTGTCCTCATCACTTCGCCTTCGCTCCTCTAGCGCGGCCGCTGAAATGCATCACCCCGACGTTCTTATCCCAAGCGGAACAGTTCCTCTCTCTTTCCATCCGTCGATTCGTTCTGCTTTCCTTGTCTTGTTGTTAGCAACATGCCATTGGCGTCATCCAGTGGAGGGGAGCAGATCGGCCAGACAGCGCGAGTGCAGCCAAAACAAAGGCACAGTCATGGATCAATCACTGCGTCGGTGGCACTTTCGCTCTCTCTACGTGTATATCCCGCTGGGATTGGAGCGTAGCGGAGAGAGAGAAAACAACAGCGCAGCGATGGATGTCGTCTTGCGCCTCGTCGACGATAGATGCTCTGCCTCTGCCTCCGAGGGTGGTGGTCCGCTGCTGCTGCGCTCCATCTCCCCCTCTCCGACCTAATTACAGTCGACTCGTCTCTTTCCTCGGAGAGAGCGCAAGCAAACCAGATTCAACTGAAACTGGAACGTCCCATTCAATCAGGTATTTTTTTACTGCTCTTTTTTATTTTTTCCATCTCTATTTCTTATAAGCACGAATTGAATTCAAAAATATTTTGAATTTGGCATTTTACTAAAGGATCCTAAAGCTCTTAAATTTATTTTAAATGAGCACAAAAGTATTATAAACTCTTTAGACTTATCAAATATCTTTACCATC
>JBBMKF010237331.1:0-16897 GCA_037834155.1 Curcuma caesia
GTTTGAATGCCTTGCTGTTGTTTCTTGCTCTTTTTTTCCTTCATGTTTTCAAGAAACAATTGCGTTCTTTTGCAATCGGTTTATCATTTGGAGAGCAGTAACTTCGTAGAGGAATTTTGGCATGTACATTCGGACTACAAGATGAATCGTCAATCGTAGCCAGCTCCCAAACGAGATGGTGAGGTAGTTGAAACACAACGAGATGTTCAATTAACAAGCCATCAATATATCCATCAATATCAAGAATTTCATACTGCAATCACACATTGTATTATACGCAAGGCCTAAGAAGTTTTGAACGATACGGTTGGTGCTTAGCCTTTCTTTGGAGCAGCCGCGAGACGACTATACATTCTTGCCATCGAACAATAGCCCCTTATATCGACGGACCGCACGAGATTTCCTATACACAAGGAAAAAAAACATGATGGATATGGTCATACTGTTCCACTTTTATTCATTTCTTGAAGAGATAGATATACGATCATTAGATATGAATAAGAATCCTAAATTATGTATGGACTGAATCTTAGATTTATCAATGTGGAAATTCAATGAGTTACAGTAGAATTTAGATTCCATGCAAATAAACTGGCATTCTCCGTCGACACCAACACTTCAACCAATTGTGCAGGCATGATTCATCTGGTTTGTTTATAATGACTTTCATTTGCCTACCACCACCTCAGTTAATAGGTTCAGGCATGTACATAATATCAGGCTACTAAGTTACTAACCCCTTTCTCTGAACTTACCTATTGAGTTACTACTATCTTTACATCGATAACGTTGGCACTTCCTTCAGCTTTTTAACTCTTTTCCATAAAAGAAAGAAGAAAAGAACATCATACTCAGAAGCCTTAAACCAGATGCAAGTATTAGTATGTTAAGAGTTCTTCTTAGAGTTTAGTTTGTAGAAGGAAACAGGAAAGTAATTGCTTTTTTCAGAACAGAAAAGGTGGCTGCTCATGCATCCATCTATTGTTACAAATCTTAGCATATTAAATTTCTTCTCAACCTTCTATTATTTACACAATTTTTCTTTTTGACCTTACATCATGTAAATATCTTCTTGTGCCTGAAAAGTGGATTTACTCACATCTTTAGCCTTAAACAATTTTATGTAATCGTAAGGCTGCATCCATTGGAAACTTCATAAGAAGCAAAAACTTGTGATATTGATATCAGCCATGAACTGTAACTACGAGCATGACAACAAGATGAATAATGAAACAGTAGCAAGAGGAAAACTGCTAACCTGCATGATATTTGGTTTCCTGGAGACTCAAAACCAACAGAACCAGAACAAGGCAACCAAGATAATTGACACCACCAATAACAGAGTTTCAACTCTATAAATGCTCTCAATGTTCACATACCATGAAATCGGCATAGAGTGAAAGAAAGAAGAAAAAACAAACATGCAAGAAAATATTCAGCATTGTTTAACTAATTTCCATCCTAATATCGCAGTATTCCTTCTAAATGGATGCTAAAAGTCTAGCAATAATTGATCATTTCGATCAATATTTGATCACCTCGATGCATATTCCTACGAGAATTCACTATCTCTACTCCAATTTTTCATGCCCTAATAATATCTAAATTGCAGGCAAATTTTTCATTGCTCCGAGAGAGAGAGAGAGAAGCAATTGTTTCTTCCTTCAACACATCACAATCAGATCCTAATTTGTAGGCAGAAAGTCGAGAAATTTTGGGAGAAAAAAGGGATCCTTTGAAGAAATGGGCACGAAACTACCAGCGATGGGTGAATTCGATTGCTCAATCAATTAGTTTGAAGAAGTAATGCTGCTCGTGAATCGAAGAAAGTGGAAGTTTTAACGTACCTTCGGGTAGTAGAACCTTCAACCGTGGAAGGGCAGATCGAAATTGTTCACGCAGCAGGGAAAAGACGAACGAACTGGGCGAGAAATACGAGTCCGCTAGGTGGCGGAATCGCTTATCGTCGAATCTAGTAACATCTTGTCCGTCAATTACGGGCATCGACGGTCCTTATTCTATTTCGCGAACTGGTAAAGTCCGACGCGAATGGTCTTTCCCCACGTCGCAGAGCACTGAGATGGCGGCTCTGTCTCCCGCGGTGCGTTCTAGGGTTTCGGCCTGGGCGATTTCGGCAATGCTCAGGGCTAGGAAAAACGTGATCACTGAGTTGGGGCCATCTCCGTCAGCGAAGCAACTGGCTCCGTCGAGGCGTCGCATTTCCTGCATTTCAAGGTGCGTGATTTTTGCTCGTCGTAGAGGTTTCTCGTAGATTATCCAACAAGTAGGAATTTTGATTCCGTTCCTACCGGTAGCGAAGATTACCGGCGACTTCGAGTTGCTTGATGTCGATGCTTCCTCTCCACAGCGCGATTGCTACTGCTCGTCTGCAATCGGTTCTTGCGGCGGAGTCTCAACGATGGGGTTGGGTTCCACAAGGTACATTCTTTCCGGTTTTCTTCTCTGTCTCCGTAGCTTAAACAACTCACCTATCAATCTTGTACTTCAGGGAATGTGGTGATTGCATGCATTTGTTTGTTGGATACTTCAGCAGATGTTATATAGAAAATTTGTCAAAGCTAACAATTTGCTTCATGTTTTATATGCCATTAGAGCTCTAACAATCTCCCATGGTCTCGAACCATGTTTATGGATTGGTTATTATCAGATTTATTGCCCATTTCTCTTAATGTACACCAATTCAAAACAGTATTTGCCAAGCAACTAGATGAATTGACCATTGCAGTGAAATCTGTGAATATTTCGTTAAAAACCTTTAGAAAAAATCTTGTAGTTAGATAATTTGGGCATCAAAGCATTGTTTTTCTTATGGTTCTATGACTAACTTTATATTACAGCCCTCGCATAGGATATACTGCAAATTATGGTTCTTTCTACGTCTTTGTCATACTTGTGCAAAACAACACAACCTGATCTGAAATACCATGCCATTGCTCTGTTATAAGATCATACTGTAATGATCGTCATGTTCTCGACTGAACAAGCTGACGATGATTAAAGAGTAACTTTCTTGCATTTCACCTGTTTTCACATATGCTTATTGCATTTCAACTTGGGCAGGAATCTCAATGCCTTTATGACAGTAACTTGCTTGGCATGCAAAGGCTTTCAACATGCACGGGGCTTGTAAGTTCTGTCGAAACGTTCTCTCTTTCCTTCGAACAATGAACTCCAGCTGAAAGTTCTGTCAGTGAAGACTTTGATACCCATTTTTCATAGTGAGAAAATAACTCTGGCAATTTGAAATCGATGCTCTTCATCAGAGTTTGTTGTGTTCAGCAGTTTGGTTGCTTTTAAAGCAGGATCAGATGTATTTCATGGTGAATCGTTAGCTTGTTATTTTCTAAAATAAAGAACACCATTGCCTCCTTTTCTGCATGCAAGGTAGCCTGTCGTGCTCTCTGCCTAGTTGTCTGAACTCGGTTGGTGAAATGTCAATCTATCTATCTACGCACCAAAATACAACAGACTGTTCATTGATCCTAACGCCTACTTGCTCCGAGTAAATTATCGTAGAATCAACCATCTCCATTAAATGACAATAAAGAAAGAAAGAAAGAAAGAAAGAAGCCAAACATTTGGTAAGCACAGTATGGCAATCTAAGTAGCATTCTGCCGACACTGCGGATTCCAACTCCCGGTATTATTCTTAACCACTGCGTGCTGCATAAATCGGCTACCCGTGCCAAAGCAGCACCCAGGATGAATTCATGGCGTGTCAAATTTTTATTGGTTAATCTGTGATTTCTGTTTATAGGTTCCTTCGAGAATTCGGTCGTATGTATATGCGAATGGGCAGCAGATCCGATGGTAGGTGGCCTTTCATACTCACGGCTCACCTCCGCTCGTCGGCTGAGCTCTTTAGGAGTGAACTGAATGCTCGCTCTATTTCCATCCTTCACACCTCGGTTCCTGGTGTAGAGGGCTCGTAAGCAAAGCTTGAATCTTTTGGCGGTGCGGTTCCGCCTACCAGTAATTGCTGAAATGGCGCGAGAAATCCACGTTTCCTGATTTCTCGTTCGTGAATTTGTGATTTTTTTGTTTGTTTTATACGTTCAGCTTGCCGGTTCCTGCTAAAAGTTTGAATCTTTTGTGGAGTAATTGTTTCAATCGAGATGTTGCACAACAAGTCGGAATCCGACGTTACCAGCTTGGCCCCATCGTCGCCGCCTCGGTCGCCGAAGAGGCAGGCCTACTACGTGCAGAGCCCGTCACGGGACTCTCATGATGGCGACAAGTCGACGATGCAGGCGACCCCTGTCTTCAACAGCCCCATGGAGTCGCCCTCGCACCCTTCCTTCGGGCGTCACTCGCGGACCTCGTCGGCGAGCCGGTTCTCCGGGCCGTTCCGGTCCTCTTCGGGCCTGAAGGGGTACAGTAAGAGGGCGAACGATAAGGGATGGCCGGAGTGCAATGTTATTCAGGAAGAAGGGTCCTACGATGATCTTGATGACGACAAGGGACTGTCGCGCCGTTGTCAGATCGTTCTAGGGCTTGTAAGCTTCGTCCTGCTCTTTACCCTCTTCTCTCTTATTATTTGGGGAGCAGCACGGCCGTATAAACCAGACGTCGTTGTCAAGGTATCTACTTGCTTAATAGTATAACATTAATACTGCATTTATCTGAAATTTGTCATTCACAATTCCATCCCTCTTTCTGTTTATTGGAGTAGTTTATTTGAGATTACATTGTACATGCGTTACTCATTCAAGTTTACCGAGTGAAAAAACTTTCATCTTCAGTTGATGAACTTTTCCCTTTGCTTGAGTTTAGGAAATCATGGTGGTCTCACCTAAAAACAAATATATAAGTTGCCTCTTAGTTGAAGGGATCGATATTGATCGGCACTTACAGAATATTCATTTGTAGCTTGATGGTGTCCTATTATGAAAACAACAGAGCCTTGAGATGATTGTTCACTTGAGTGATGGTTTCAGTTATTAAAACTTATTTCTCATCGACTAAGATGCAAGTTATTTAGTTGTTGTTGGCATGTTTGAATTTACTCAACGATACTTAGCAATGTTTTATCTTTCTCTCCAATGACACTGTGCTCGACATCCTAATGAAGGGAAATTTTTTTCCCAATCCTAACACCTCTAGGTATCTGTCTGTTGTTTAAGTTTCAATGATTGTGTGTGCCTGCTAGACTTTTGTCTGATGCAAGTTTGAGCCTGCTGCATTATCTAACCAACACTCTTATCTCAGAGCTTATCGATGGATGACTTTTACGCTGGGGAGGGTACTGATGAAACCGGCGTCCCAACTAAGATGGTCACACTCAATTGTTCAGTGAAGATAAGTGTGTACAACACTGCTGCTATGTTTGGCATTCATGTTACTTCAGACCCAATCCGTCTAATGTTTTCGGAAATCACAGTTGCTACTGGAGAGGTGAGTTTGGCACGTGGTGGTATTTGATCATTAGATTCTTGAGACGACTATATTCGAAATACTAGAGCATAACCTAGGACACTATACGATCTTATAGTGGAGTTCTGCAACTGTCTTAACCAGTTGGGTGATTACAGATTACATTTGGTTTCTTATAAATATAGATAGTATTCTGAAGGTGAGTCAAACTGATTCTCATCTTCAGCGATTGGCTACTCGCTCGGAGTCTATGCATATTTCTTTACACTAGTCGTTGTATCTAGTCCAGTACTGAAAGGATATCCTAAAAGTGCTGGGAAGTTTAACTAGAACAACTATAGTTCTTGGAGGAGCTAATTGTCCTGTTTTTCTCCCACATTGCAGTTACAGAAGTATTACCAGCCTAGAAAGAGCCGTAGGACTGTATCAGTCGTATTACACGGCGAAAAGGTCCCACTGTATGGTGCAGGAGCAGCCATGTCTTTGTCGAGCACCGGTGGAGCAGTACCCTTAACATTGGACTTTGACATCATTTCGCGTGGATACGTGATCGGGAAGTTGGTCAGGGTGAAACACAGAAAGCACATTTCATGCCCGTTTGTTGTCGATTCGAGCAAAAACAAACCTATAAAGTTTGCTCAAAGAGCTTGCACCTACTTATGAACACTGATGCCAAAATGGGAATGAGCTTCAATTGCAAAACTCATTGTCTTCAAAACAAGAAGAATAGGTTTTCGTCCATGTCGATAGTGGTTATGGTAAATTGTATTTGTTTATCAAAGCAAATAATATTTGATTTGTTAAGAGGTTTGCTTGATGCTTTTGTTGTTAGCACTCCTGTTTACTGTAATGCTTGTATTATTGCTATTTAAAATGAACCTTCTGTTATGATCTCTAAATTAACTTGTTGCCATTCTTGACATTCCTGAGGAAGCCCCTCAATGTATCATCATTCCTTCCTTGTGTTCGTTCATTAACAACAAGATTCATCTCCTAACCAGAATTAATTCATGACAAACAAGAATTCTTTTTGTTTTGTTTGCTTAATTATGATGAAATGTTGCCAGCCAGAGTTGATTTGATCCGTCTACTTAAAGTTAAATTTGTTTTTTTCTCCCTTTTTCTTTTGCACAGTAGTGAAGCTAAGAATTTTGCCTTTTGTCTCCTTACTTGAGTAAACTAAACAGCAAAGTAAGCCTCGAAGAAATAAAAAATTAATATTTTAACTCTTGACCTCGGAGAAAAAAGAAAGAAATTAAACATTACGATATATTTGCAAAAAATTTAAGAAAAACTTGGAAATTGTGGAGAAAAGGTTATAGAGTTAATTAATTAAGTTTTTATGCGCAATAATGAGGTAGCAAAGATGATTGGAACCGGGGAGGATCTTCTCCAACATTGCGAGTATCCAACGCCAGACTCTTCACTTGTCGGACGGCATCCGATCATCGTTGACTAATTTAACGTTTGAGATCTCGTGACTTGGTCGGGATCCGCAAGTGGGATCCGATCGTGTTTCTAATAATTTTGTCCCGCTTTATTTTTTTTTAAAAAAATTGCCGAGTCTCGGTCGTCGTCGTTTTCTGGAGGAAGCCTCTAGAACTCCTTTCTTTATATAAATCTTCTTCTTCTCTGCGGCGTGGAATTCCTCGATCTGTTCGAGATCGTGCTCTCTCTCGTGCTCGCTCGCTCTCTCACCGTAATGGCGACGGATCTGAGGAAGAAGGCGAAGGACGCTTTCGTCGACGACGACTTCGAGCTCGCCCTTGATCTCTACACGCAGGCGCTGGATCTGGAGCCGCGCAACGCCGACCTCTTCGCCGACCGCGCTCAGGCAAACCTCAAACTCGAAAACTTCACCGGTATGACCCGCCGCCCCGGGACCTCTCGCCTTGGTTTGGGTATTTGGTTTTGCAGATGAGTTTGGTGTCTGCCCTTTCTCATAGATTGTGTTTAGGTAGCAAATTATTTTTATTTTTGTGACGCGATTGAGGATTTGGTAAGCATGAGTGGCTTCCACCGAAAACTATTTTAGGGAGTTAATCTTCTTTCGGGGTTGACTCTGGCCCCATGGATTAGTGCAGCGGTTTCCGTGGATAGTAAAGTTAATCCTGATACGTATTTGCGTCTTGGAAGTATTTATGCTGTTCTTGAATAGGATTAGGATTTCTACTTTAGGACTTTAAGAAACAGTAATACAGTATGTACTAGTCTGTCTGGGTTGGCATGGAACACTATCATCGACTAGTGAGGTGACCATAAGTGTTTTTTCATCATAATTTTTTTTTTTTTGCTTAGTCAAGCTTAATTAACAACAATTTCAGCCTTTTTTAATTGGCTGAGAATTCTATTAACTTCACTTGGTACTTTTTATTTTGCAGAAGCTGTTGCAGACGCCAATAAGGCAATAGAGCTTGATCCTTCAATTCCTAAAGCTTATATGCGCAAGGGGTTAGTTGAAGATGCTTGTGGATGTTATGCTCTTTTTGTTTGTTTGCTTGTTGTTCGAAGCTATAATTTTCACTTTCTTGGAGACGTATGCCATATTTTTTGTGATTTCTTACAAGTAGAGGGACATATAGTGATCCACTTGTTTAAAAGCCTAGATTTGGATTATTAATAGTTCCAATTACCTAAAAGGCCAATCTACTCGGTCATGGTACCAAAATACAGGTCATTAGTTCCGTCAACATTGTTTCTGCAATATTATCAAGTAGATATTTTTGTGCACATATTGGGGTATTTCATTTAGCCATATTATTGGTTAAGATTTGGCTATCAAATAGAAAGATAGGTTTCTGTTCTAGATGACTAGTATTATAATTATAATTTGAGAATGATGAACACCTTCAAGCTCTTTATTCAATATATATCCATATGCAATATTGAATCTACCGTTTCCTGAGTATTTTTCAGTTTTGGAATGTCATTTTATCTGTTACCTTGTCAATAATATGACATCACAGATTAAGGCCTTTTGGGATAATTGATCATTAATCAAATTAAAAATGGTAGCAGAATAGGAAATAGAAGATCTATGATCAATCTCACTAGTGCTAAATGAAACGAGACTGATACATGATGAAGTCATCAAGATCGCCAGTGCAAGATAAATAATTATGGTATGTTCCTCTTAAGGTGATATGCTCATATAGCATGAGTTAGTTGAATCTAGTTTGTGGAGGATGCCCACATGGAAGTGCTAATAATATAAAAACAATCTCTGTCACCTTGTCTAATAGCTTAAAATTTTTGGATAAGTGACCATGGAATCAAATTTGGAGCCCTATTTAACTGCTTTAGAAGCACATTCTATGCAGGTGCAGCTCATTCAAATTTTATTGTCCAGTAAGTTGTATCTAAGGCATCCTATTTTTTCCCCTAAGCAATCTGATAATGATGTGATCTGCCTTTTACAGTATTGCTTGTATGAAGCTTGAAGAATATCAAACTGCAAAGGCAGCTCTCGAAGCAGGTCTTCAATTGGCATCAGGAGATTCAAGATTCACCAAATTAATCAAAGAATGTGACGACTGCATTGCAGGTACATGTCTCCACATAGGTTAATTCACGTACCAGATGGAATGATGTCCTGTCACATTCTGCAATGATCACTTGCTAACAAGTAATCCATCCTGGCTTTCTGTCATGTTTTATCAAATGGGAGTATTGTGTATTCCATCTATAAGTTGCAGTACCTTCTGTTGGAACTCTGGACATTTTTAAACTTCCATCAAACTGAATCTAACTAAAATTTATCTCGCTAGTTCATTCTTTGTTTGGTTGAAGATAAAATGTCAATTGTCAATTCTGCATTGGAGGACAGTATTTATCTGTTAGCCTGAATCTTCCTTTGGGTTTATCCTATTATGTAGAAGAGGCCCATGGTCTATCAAAGGAACAAACAGAAAATGTTTCACAAAGTTCATTCTCTTCATCCAGTCCAACTACCAACTTTGGCAACGACTCTAATTCTGCACCTGCTTCATCAAATCAGACCAAGGAAGCAACTAAGAAGCCAAAATACAGGTAAGTTTGAAGTCATGACTTCAGTGTAACAAATCATAAATGCTGATGCATCTTCCACATTATGAAAATCATTCACATAAATGCTTCTTAGAGGTATGATATGTCTTATTATGCTTCCTACAACTTAATTGTTTGGATGATTAATTTTGACCAACATCTTACATTTCTTGCACATGTGGTGTATCAAGAGATTGCATTTAGTTATTATGTGTTTAGGAATATGTTATTCAAGGGAGTAATTTTCTTGCCCAAACTAAAAAGACTATATATGACTTGTTGGATTGGCAGAATGGTATGTTTTGTTGGTTTGTGAAATTGAAATTGGTTTCCTAAGTCTCAAACTATGCTCTATCTCTTCTTTGTGCCCACTTGCGGATGCAGAAGCAGATCATGATTAGATGTTACTATTTTAGATGCATCAGTTATGAAGCTGATGTCTTTTGATCTGTAAATTGCATACCTTTTATGTACTAGTTCTCCTTGTCTGATTGTTGAAGGCATTTACTATGTGTTTGTGTATTGACTATAGTCCCTAACTAATTCGAACAACCCAAGGATAGGTTGGTATTTATTATCTGTTCATTGGTTGATTATTATGTCATAGGTGATGTAGCATTTCTTGTCATTTTTTTTGACGTCTAACTGAATGCAGGTATGACTTCTATAATGCGCCAATGGAAGTAGTGTTGACCATTTTTGCTAAGGGCGTTCCTGCTACAAGTGTGTCAGTTGAATTTGGAGAACAAATAGTATGCTCTGCTATGTGATTTTCTTCCTTTTTCTATACTGTTCAAAGTTTACCTGTCTCAAGTTATGATTGAACCTAGCTCCAAAATATAATAGTGGTTGACATGATTATGCATTTATAATGTCATGGTGCAGTTGAGTGTTACGATAGATATTCCTGGGGAAGAACAGTATCATTTTCAACCTCGTTTATTTGCAAAGGTATTTCTCTTCTTGACATTTTGGCTACTACACTGACTATAATAATTATTTCACATGAAGTTAGTATTTAGTACTACTCGTCTAGTACTTTAAACTACTATGTAAGGCATTTTGAAACATGGGTGTACAGATCATACCGGAAAAGTGCAGCTATCAAGTCTTATCTACCAAAATTGAAATTCGCCTCTCAAAATCTGAGTCAATTGCTTGGCCTTCACTAGAATACAGTGACAAGAAAACAGTTCCCCAGAAGATAAATTTGCCAGGTAGGCCAATGATGAGGTTTTATGCATCACTATGTTCAAACTAGAACATCTAATGATTTCAAATAGTACTAATATAAGATACTCGCTTAAGTGTCACTGGTTGATTTCCATCTAGATTATCTTGCATCTCAAGCTGATTTTTGTCGGTTGATTCTTCATTTGTGCTCACTTGTAGAAGCAATCTGTGTATTTAATAACAGAGAGAGAATCATTTTTGCATTCATATATTTGATTTTCATAGTTTCTCATTTGTATAAATATTTCATCAGAGACATCTCTCTGGCTTGATTGTTTGTTTTTGCTTCTCTTTTTTTGCATTTGTTGGATTTGGGTGTTGCTTCCAAATGAGTAGGCATTCAAGAAGATAGCATCCTGCTATTACATTGATATAATAGCTCACTGTAATTGTTATGTAGGACTAATAATAGGCATGGAACATCCTTATTTCAATGCGACCCCATGTGTCCTCCATGGTTTAGAGGCACAAATCTATCGCTTCACTAGCACCATGTTGAATTCTAGTGGAGCTTGTCATTCCAAAATAATGTATTTACACACCACAAGATGATGAGTTAAGGAAATGAGGGTTTTAGTTCATCGACTAATTCTTCAGTGTCTGTATTAATTACACTCAATTTGCAAATTTTTGTTCCTGTATTGGATGCCACTGAGACACCGAGTGTTAACTGAAATACCAAAACCAGCAGCTTCAAACTCACAGAGACCATCTTATCCATCCTCAAAATCAAGAACAGACTGGGATAAACTAGAAGCACAAATGAAGAAAGAGGTATAAAATGACATTCGATCTAACGCACTGCTTTGTCTTTTCAGAAAATTTTGCACCTCTTTTTCTCAACTGTCTCATTGTGACTTTCTCCAGGAGAAAGATGAAAAACTAAATGGAGATGCTGCACTGAACAAATTCTTTCAGGATATTTATCGAGATTCTGACGAGGACATACGACGAGCAATGAGCAAGTCATTTGTAAGTCATTATGAGTCACTTCTTTTGCCTAGAAAAGGAGAATTATCGCTCAGAACAATTGCGAGACTAATTGTTTCTAATCTAAATGCATCCAAGGAACAATCCACAAATTTAGGAACCTCATTCAATCTCCTATCTCAATATAGGTTGAATCAAATGGCACAGTGCTGTCCACAAACTGGAAGGAAGTGGGTTCAAAGAAAGTGGAGGGTACTCCACCAGATGGTATGGAGTTGAAGCGATGGGAGTATTGATCTTTATTTGTCGCTCTGCCTTCTGCAGCAAAAGTACCAAGGACTTTTAGTTTCATGGGTATGACTTAATCAATCCTAGCATGATCTTTTCCTGTGCATAATTTGATTGGTTTGTTGAACATACACTCATGAACCTTGCTGGTTGATTGTGTCTTATTTGACTCTTTCCTGTTGGTGCACCGCCTTTATTTAAAGAAGTTTCTTCTCTTGATTCACTAATAACTTTCATTTGGGTTACATAGTCGTAACTAGTTCTCCATTATTAAATTCAACTGCCTTGTGTGTTCCTTTGCTTGTTTAAGAATAATTTATAGTCATCAACATAAAAACATAATGACTTTTCTAAATGTCCTATTAGATCACTATATTAGTACCATACGAGATCAATATTCTTTTTAAATGCAGGAGCTGATATTTTTGTTGAGATTCAACCCAAATTTTAGAATCACTATGAAATAATAATTATCAATAATTTTAATAATTAATATTGTGCTTGATTAGCTTTTGTTTGTATTGTCACCCAATGGACCCCAGAGCAAGTGAAAGAGCATGTTCCACTTAACATTGTCGCTTAATGTTTATACAATAGATCTGTACTCCCCACTAAATCCTTTGGTACCCTTAATGCTTGATTTCATGATTAGGTCCAACAAAAGAAATATAGTAGTCAATAACTTTCACAAGATTTTTATTCCCACTAAATCAGTTGCGTGTGAATGAGCCAACATTTGTTGATTGTGATGAGAAAAAGCAAAGCGACTTGTTTTTCTATCAATTTTAAAGCCCTACAAAATTGTCTCATTCGCTCAAATTGTCATGTTTTATGGCTTGTCGAAGGCCCTACTCTTTTAGTTTTATTTTTTGAAAAAAAAAAATCATGATTCATTATGTTTTACTTTTGTAGAGCTTTTGAATACACTTAATAAAATTAAATTTTAAATATTTTATATTCCTATTCTATCCCTTTACTATGAAATAATATGCTCACTTTTTAAAAGAAAAATAGTTTCCCTTTTATATATATTTCCCTTTTTAGTGTCATTAAATTTGAGTAGGGCTTTGAATGGTTGTTAACTCTTTATTGTTTTTATTCATTTAAAATCTAACTTTTTCTCTAGCACTTCAATATATGAAACATTAATGGTATCTTTCAATAGTTATGCCACCATGATTTGAAATGTTGCCATCTTTGGTTGGTTTGTGATTTCTTTCTTTAATAATATTCATTTTTGAAAAGAAAAAAACATATATTTATAATTAAGTTTGACACCTTTAAATTTGTAAAATGAGCTACATGTTAGGACTCGTACTATTATGTTGCTTTAATTGGAACTTGGACCCATTAAAAAACACAATACAAAATATGAAATATTAAAAGTAAGATTGAGTTGCCCCACTAATTAAGGAAAATTAAGAAGGTATCAAATTTATTGAGCAACCAACCCACACACCTTTGTTATTATCATTTCGTTTCAATTCATTTGGTCAAAAGATGATAACAAGAGTACACAATTGTTATTAGTTAATCAAATATTTTATGGTTTAATTAAGTCGATCAAATTAAAATATCCCTTGTCCACTTTGCATTGCGTTGCATGAACTCTTTCTATCTCCACAAAAGACAAACTCATTCACAAGTTTTAAAATGATATATGAATCATGTGTAAGTCATAATGCGATAGATCACTTGTCGCCATCATGCTCATCCCCATGTGTTGGAGGTGGACCCCGCACTAATTCAATATTGGACTCATTATTAAAGTCAAATAGATTGATAAATAATAATAATAATGCATTCAATTCGATAGAAGATTTTTTTCCTACATTAATCAAATAGTTAGTTCCACATCAAATCAAATAATATGATTTAACCGTTGATAATAGAGTGCTAAACCATTATTTTTAAATATAAATAAGTTTTTCGAGATTAATTATTAAGATTTGAAAATCCAAGACTCGGTTTTGATTGTTAAAACAAAATCGAAATTGAAATGAGAAATTATTTATGAATTTTGAATTATAAATATCCATCCCTTTCAGCATATCAAATATTGGAGAAACCTAGTTTTTGGACCGTTTGGTTTAATTTGGTTTGGTTTGATTTTTGTGGATTGAATTGGCCCGGCCGTGGCAAGGGAAACGGAGCATCGGATTCGCTCACTTTCTCACTGCGAACAGAACGCAACGTGGGCGTCTCTCTGTTTTCCCTTTCAAAGCGATCATTAATGGCGAAGCAAACAACATTTGCAGGCCTCATGTGCGTGGCGAGCAGACAAATCCCGTGGCGAAACGTACCAGACTCTCCCCAGCAAAAGCACGAGCGAGAGCTCACGTCCAGAAGCAGCAGCAACTACATCACGAGCAACGAGGTGTGATCCGGGCATGGCCAAGCTCTGCAATTCCCACATATATCTATATATAAAAAAAACTAACCTGCCCTAAGACCTTGAAGCGAGCAAAAGGCGACGGAGAATTGAAGGAAAGCTGGCCTTTTGCAATCTCTCGCTCGAACACGAAAAAGCAGATAGAACTTTGTGGTACCTCAAACCCACCCACGCCGGGAAAGCAGAGAGAGAGAGAGAGAGAGAGGCCAAAGAGATTGGCGGACAAGAAACAGTACATGGTACAGAAACACAGGTGCTGGTGCAATGGGACAGCAACGGAGATTGGGCCAAAGATGATGGCAGCTTTCTCGATGCCATGGAGATGGAGATCTTTCACATCTTCCCCGTAACTTATTATGTTATCATTCAGAGGAGAAAGTTCGTTCTTTGCCATCACTTCCGCATCATAACACAAAGTTTTGATTCATAGGAAGAATTAGCATCGGCTTGAGTAACATATTACACACGGGCGTACGATAATAAGCTAATTAATCAGCAGAGAGATGAAGATGGAGTCTCTCTTCTCCTACATGGAGACTAATATTACACGTACACAAGGATGATGAACTAAAACGGAGCATTAAGGGCTCAGGACGATGCGTCAATCCGGTCTGCTCTGCCTTCGCCGGGATCGCTCATCGATCGCGCAAGCGGAGACTCGGAACCTGAAAAGATTGCGACGGATTGTTAATATGGTTGTTAATCTGCTGTTCAAGAAAGAGAGGTGGGTTAAGAGATATGTCAGCGTGGTACTTTGGTCGGCGACAGTGAACGAGCGCTTACAGTGCGCGATGGCGCTCTGAATCCCGTCCTGCTGCTGGAGGAGCGAGTCGTCGCGCCGACGAGGAGGCGACGGCAAAGGGACGGCCGCGACGGCGGCCGACGCGGACCGGCTTTTCCCAAGCCGCTTGCAGACGATCCTTAGCCCTGCTGCTAGAATTTTGCCGCCGCCTGCGACCACAGCTGGTACAGGCTGCGGTGGCGGCGCCAGCGTTTCTTCTGCTGGAGTCGGTGGCGGCGGCGGAGCTACTTCCTCTGTTGGTGATGGCGGAGGTGGTGGTGTAACTTCGGATTCCGCGTCCGTCTCCTTGGCTTCAGGAGCGATCGGCTCCGCAGCCACCGTGTCAGCAGGAGGTAGATGGCTGGTGAGCCTCAGTCTCTCTGCGTACTTCCTCGAGACGCGAACGTAGAGCGGCTTAATTTTGTTGAGATATTTTTGTAGCATTTCTCGAACCAGCTTCTTCTCTGCCTCCGTGGTCGGTGAGCCGGCGATGTGAGCTGACTCTTCCGTCGGGTTCTTTGCTGCCCGGAGGTCCCTTGAGAAGAAAGAAACTAAGGGGGCATCCACCACCTTGAACTTGATAAAAAATTTATTTTGCTGCTGTTGCTCTTTTTTAGGGGCCGGCGCCGTCGCCATCGGGGCAGTGGCTTCGGAGTTAGGCTCGGCCTCCGCCGGCGAGAGCTTCGGCTTGCGGAGTCCGAGCAAGAAGACTCGGAACTTGGTGGCGGTCCGGAGGAAGTAGGCTGGCAACTGGGGCTTGGGATCGGCTTCGGAAACATCGCCGCCAGCGATAACGACGGAGGAAGGGTCGAAAGGAACGAGCTTTCCCTTAAAAAGCAAGTCATGGGAGGGGGACAAAGTGTCAAAGCCTACCTCATCGCCGCCTCCACCAGAGCTGACAGTGAAGTTAAACTCCCTCTCCACCGCTTCCTCCGCGCCATTCACCTCCTCGCCACCCCTCTCCTCCGCCTCCTCTTCATCGCCGTCCGAAACGGCGGCGAACTCGAGGTCGAAGAAAGGCCCGTCGTCGTCCCCGCCATCGTCCTCCTCCTCGTTATCGTCCGAGGAGCAGAGGACGGAGGCGCCAATGGTGGAGCAGGCGCCGGCAGCATCAGCGACAGCTGAGGCGGCCTCGCCGGCGCTGCCGCTGCTGCGTAAGTATTTTAGGAAGCCAAAGGAATCCATGGTAAGTAAATGCAAAGGAGAAGCCTCTCTCTCGCCTTTTTAACTCACTTTGTCAACTTTCTTCTCTCTCTCTCTCTCTCCCTCTGTCTCTTTCTTCCTTCAGTTCCTCGAGCTACCGCTTGCACTGCCACTGCCACGCGCAGACGTTGATGCCTTTTCTTAAAACTGATCCCACTTTAATTCGAACGCAAGTTAAATATTATTTATTTAACATCAATTGTTTGTGCTAAGTATTTTTATAAACGAACGATCCAACCCTGCAATTGAACAGCAGGTCCCCTGTTACTGGAAAAGGTAACATTAATCACTGTGGACCATGCGACTGCACCGGGACACCCACCACCGGTTCGTATCTTTGCCGAAGAGGGCGATAGTGAAGGAGCATGGCCCGGTACGGCGCGAGGACGAGCGGCAGGTGGCCGGCTTCTCGTCGATGGAGGAGGTGGTGGTGGTAGCGAGGGCGGCCGTGCGGGCGCGGCTTCCGATCAGCGTCAGAGATTGTACGCGTCCGTGCGAGCTAGTGGAGAGACGACGTGGTGGTGGTGGTGGTGGTGGTGGTGGTGGTGGTGGTGGCGGTGGTGGCGGCGGCGGCGGCGTACTCTGCAGCGGGTGAGGGAGCGAACGCCGTGTGCTCGACGTATTGCTCACATGACTCTGTTTCCTGCTGC
>JBBMKF010237438.1:0-16896 GCA_037834155.1 Curcuma caesia
GCGGTGCCTCCGGCGGCGTCGCCGAGGCCGCGCGACACCTCCAGAGGCGTCGCTACGCCCGGGCGACGCCTCTAGAGGTATCTCCCCGCCGGAATCGTTGGTGCAGGTGTTATGCCGATGCTGGTGCGTCGACAGAATGAAAATTTTCACCCGTATCGCGCGATACGATTCGAAATTTCAAACCCTGACATATACTAACAGTTTGGAACTGAATAGTAGATATCATTCATGCTTAGCTAGTCAAAATAGAAAAAACATTCTAATTAAGATGAGAAGCTTGGTGAAGGCATTAACAATTCATTCTTTTCCTTAGTATCTCTTAAACATAATATCCCAGGGATTTGAAGTAAGCAAATATGAAAAAAATTCTAATGTATTTTAAATATAGAGAGGAAAGATAAGTTATGCATCAAATTTGAAGAAACAAAAAGGCGAGAATCGAGTGAAAGAAAAAATTTTGGCATCTACTCCATTAGAAGAGAAACTAGGAAACATGTGTGAAGAGAGAAGATGATGGAAGAGCGAGGTTTTTTATGTTGAACAAGAAAGAGAGAGAAACTAGCCTCTCTTTAATGGTATAATTAATTGATTAAAGACATGAGAGAGGCATTTGGTGATGGAATTAAGGACAGTGATTCATCTTGAAAAGGAATCTGGAACACATTAGAACACAACATTAGAGAGAAGATGGTTATGGTCAACATGTAGAGTCGCAGGTGACAACGATCCTCAACATGTAGAGTCACAGGTGACAATGATCCAAACAATCAAAGTTGATGCATGAAAGGCAAATGTCAGACTTGAAAGCAGTGATTGCTGATTCTATGCTCAAGCAACCAGACCACTGACTACAATTGTTACTGATTGATCTGTGTATGCTTTGATAAACTGAAAAGAACAAAGATAACAGCAAAAAATGGAAAATGTGAACGCTTTGATATACCAAAATGATGTGCCTGAACCATCAATTGAATGCTGATCAGCATCTGAAACTCTTGTTGAGGGCGAAGGAAAATCTTGTTGTGAATATGCAACTGGTGACAGGGAGCAAATGCTTCGTGTGGATCCCTTATATGCTCAAGAGTAAAGCGATTGATCCTGAAGATCCCTTGAAGGCAGAACCCAAGGCAAAGGTCAATGGGCAAACGTTGCAACAGCATCCTTGAAATACACTCTTTCATATTTAGCTTTAGTAGTTGTTTCTTATATTTACTTCTTGTTGTTAAGTTACCCGACAAGAAGCGTGCGACTAGCAAGATGCACATTTAAGATCTGGTGGAAAAGAGTTGATCAAGGGCTGGGATGAAAAGGAGTCTTACATAACGCTTAACCCATAAAAATTTATAGAGTTTTCATGTATTCAGATCTGATGGTAGTTTTTGTTATTGAAACAGTACACAGGAAAATGATCACAAGGATGGCCTCTTGCTTTGGTCATTGCTCTAAGCTCGATAAGGATCACATCTTAAAGTAGTACAAAACTACTATAATATGGAGTTTCTTCCCTAAGTACAAGACAATGTCAAACATGATAACCAGCTTTCCTGAAAATATAAGAGACTTAACAAAGAATTTCCAAGGTATGTTCTCAAAATAGAATACAACTCTGAAGTTGTACTTGTGCATAAATATGAACAAGAAATGAACATGTGAAACTGTGTTGCTTAAAAATGCAACAATTTCAAAGAACACAAAATGCAATCAACTTTAAAAATAAAAAATAAAAAACTCCAATATCTTTAATCATTAGTACAGTCACCATCCTCAGAACTCTACAGCGAGAGGATGAATTAGAATAAACAGATGCAGATGGACTAACTAGAAAGAATCCAATAATGCTTCAAAAGTGTTTCATGCAATCGCATATGCACCAAATGTATCCCAGTGCTTCACGGCACCAGAAATGTCAGCATAAACATATAGTCAATCGCATATTCAAAATTTATTGCTAATATTAAGCTAGTTTATTAATTTTGTCAAACTTTACACAACTTGAAATAGATTAGACAGATTAGAAGGGGGGAAAAAAGACAAACTAACTAACTGGATCAATCAAATCCTGAGGTATTTATAAGGGAAAAGATCCATTGCTATAAAAGAGAAAATAGCTTAGAAAAAACAAGTTTTACACATAAGATTTAGAAACTTGAATATGATTTCTATTTTGTTATCATAAATTATTTATATAATTTTTTATTTTGAGAAATCTCTTACCAATTGTGAAAATTATGTTTTCCCAAATGCAAGTAATACTAAAATATTTTTTAGAATTGAATGCAATTCATCTGCAAATGCTTTAGTATAACATATGCATCAAGAAGTGTAAACGCAACCACATGCTTCCTATCTATAATGCACTTTCCAATAGCTTGCATCTAATGTTGAAAAAGATGAATACAATGGCAAAAAAAAAAAACAATTCAACAATGATTGTAAATACATCTGCATCCATAAAATACATGAACCATGCACTAGCCTGACAACATGCTGCCTACATATACTTTCTAAAAGCCTGCAACTAATGTCAAACAAAGATGAATAGCTCTAATAAACATATCATATTATCTACAAGAAACTAAAATCTTACAATATCACATTCACAAGCATATGGATTCAAATAGAGGCAACCATATCAAAATTCACAAGTAAACCTAGAAGCATAACAACAGAAAGCAAATAGAAAGTGTTTGTACAGAGCAGCAGGGATTCTCACAGCTTGAATGCATGGACAATGATGCTTCCTCCAGATCCACCTCCTCCTTTGAGACCTCCTTTTCCACCTTCTGCAGTAACTGATCCATCCAATTGCAATGTATCATTGATGTTGAAGAGAATACAGCCCCCACCATCACCTCCATAGTGGTTTTCAGCAGATATGCTACCTCCCTTACTCCCATAACTCCTTGGCCTAAATAACGTTGACCATGCATAAACATCCCCACCCCAATTAGTCTTGTTACTTTTTACACAAGAAGCACCACGACCCCCATGGCCTCCACCAGCACCATCGTAACCAATAGGGGTGCCACTTGTCTGGGAAGGTGGCGATCCACCCAAGGATGATGTGTTTATTGTAGCATGGTGATCCAAAGAAAGATTTTTAGCAACTAAACTAACAGATCCTGCTACTATGTTTGCATATTCACTAATTTTAATGCTTCCAGACATGTGAAAGATAACTGAGCATCCTTTAATAAGACATGTGATGGAAACATGAGGGGAAACCTCAATGTTTCCTGACCCATATACACAGAGATCTCCATCTAAATACAAACTTGAGTTCAGTAGGCAAGTTGTATTGAAAGTTCCAAATCCTTTTAATTGCTGACAAGAGCCAGAATTATCCTCATAAGATAAACAGAATGGATCTTCATTGCCATACACTAGGTGTTCACTGTATGCTCCAATGAAATCCGGAAATAGGGTTCCAGGACTTATACCCTTGGAATGCTCAAGTACAAAAAAAAGTATAAAAATACAAAATTTTCCTGCATGGTACCAACACAAACATCCAAATTTTAGAATGGAATACAGGAAAAAAATTAAACAAGCATACTGCATACTTTAGCAAATTGATTGCCTTCATACCATAAACACTGAAATTCAGACTTTGCTTATTTGTTTGGAGATTCCTCTTCTCTAGTGCTTCAGGCATGAGATAGCTTTGAAAAGCTAGGTGCTCTCAACGGTAATGCGTCCTCTGTACAAACAGGGAACTTCAGATGCTCACGCATCCTCTGCTCGCTAGCAAACTCGACCTATCAATTATTTGCTTCCATATATGGTGAATTGATAGAAATGTTTCTGAGCAATATATAGACAAGTAAATATAACTACAAAGTGGATCACACTGTTCAAATGAAAATTTTAGAGTCTTCAAAAAGCATCAATAAATTATTTAGTAGTTCAAAATCAAAATGCTGCTCTATCATCTAAATAAAGCATGTCTCCTGAGCAAAGTTAGAACAGTGAAGATGTTTCACACTCAGACCACAAGATTGAAAATATAAGCAAGTTTTTGTTTCAATATAGCTAGGACTCGCATTCAGAAGGTCTATTCCATATCAAGAACTGCTGTCCCTACGTGAAATGGTGAGAAGTTTGGACCTGGGGCAATTTGTTGAAGCTAGTTGGAGGTGTTTGGTAGGAAATTCTTCTATTTCCTGACCATATCAGTTCTTGATGCATAGGGGAGCTTGGAGGATCCCTGGAACAAGGTGATCTGGTATTCCAACTCTACAATTAAGGTTAAAGTCTTCGTATGGTAGACTAAATACTAAGGGCATACTCAAAAGAAAGGGAGTAACACTTGGGGAATTCTTGTGTCGTGCACTAGGCAGATTGAGGAATATCATGTCACATTTTCTTTAACTGCCCATGTCTTCAAGCAGGGTGGCACTATGTGCTCTGCTCTTTCTTTTATGATGAACGAGCTGATCATCGACTAGAGCATGGGCGGATGCTGCTGGGCATCTGGGCAAAGATACGAAAAGTGGTCAACTCCATTCAAGCAAGGCTTCATAGCATCTAGTGCTTTCGATGCTTGATGGTGTTCAGTTCTGATATGCCAGGGTTTATGCAGATTTGGTCCCAGTTGCTTTTGGCTCTGGAGAGTTTGAGTCCAAGTTGTTGGATGGTTTTCATAGCACATCTAAAGACTATCCAGGTTATGTGAGCTCCTACATTGCTGAGTAGTGCTAGAATTGTCAAACGGACCAACTCATAGCTAGGCGGGTCAACCCACTAAAAAACCATCATATGACGGGGCGGGGCGGGGCAGGCCGACCCACCAACTTGACAGGTTGGAAAATCTCCAACCCAACCCAACCGAAGGCGGATTGCGGGTTAGGCGGGCCAACCCATGGGTCTATCAAAAAATAAAAAAATATTAAAAATATTAAAAAATTTAAGTTTGGATTACAATTTAAATTGATCAAGTTGAAATTTTTAAGCTAGAATTGTAATTTAGACAGATCAAGCCTACTAATTCATTGAGTTTTCTACTTTAATTTTAAAATTTAAAATAAATAAATAAACTTTCTCAACTCACGGGTCAACCCACACAGGTCGCGGGCCTAAGTAGGTCAACCCATCTGAACCCATCTTAAAATGAGTTGATAAAATTTCAATCCAACCCGCCTAAATTATTTGGTGGGGCAGACCAACCCAGCGGACCCAACCCAAATTGACAAATATAAGTAGTACTCACAACTTCTTTGATACTCCATGACAAGCAGATTTGTTTCAAGACCGCTTAAAACTCTTGGTGTCTTTATAAATACTTGTAACTAAATGAAAACTGAGTAGGAGAATGCTTAGTCCACTCAAAATCCTTTTTTCAGAAATATATATATACATATAAGAGGAATATAACACTGTAGAATTGTCAAATGATTTCCTCAAGGAAAAACCACAGGAAGTTACGGAGAACTGATAATATTTAGCAAAGTTATGTAGACAGGAATAGAAGTATAAAGCTTTTACATATTAAAGTACTGAAAAAAGTTCATCGAAGTCATATCAAAACACTGGGAACTAGTCTTAAGTCCTGAATTACTGAAGATCATGGCAAGGTTCTTCTTTGTATTTGATGTTTTGCTAACAAGTCACAAGTCCCCACTATTTGGATCCGCCTTATATTCTTCCCATCGTTGAACTCTAAGTGATTTTATATGCTAAGAATATCTAGATATTTTAAATGTTTTAGTTGCAACAAGTAAATTTAGTATCTATCTACCTTGAACGCCTTCGACTTTAATCAGTCTAATGTGGTCATTGTGTATCCTTTTGACAAAGGAGAAGTTAACAATATCATCAACATATTTTAAAGGATCAGTTTGTTGTTAGCTGTCAGGAAACAACACGTACAAAAATTAATGTAGTGGCAATGAGAATGCTAAAACAAGTGGGTAGAGTTACTAAGAAATAAAAGGAAGAAGCCAATATTTAAAAGAAACTAGGTGTAGTGCAAATCTAATGGATAATAAAATAAGAGGAAATAGATTGAGATGATATGGCATGTTCAAAGACAACAAATAAATTGTACAGTTAGAAAAGTTAAACCTACATGGAAAATATATAGAATGATCAATTGCCTAATTAAATGATTACATTCACAACCAGAAGATCTGAGCTTCTATCGAAAACTAGTATTGTGTTACCCAACAACTAAGATTCAAAGGATCTGAAACTATATTCAGATGATTTAGTGATAAATGACTACCAAGAGCTTCTGTAGTTCTGAAATAGGCATGGTTGTTTGGAAAAATGGAACTTCTTTTCTTTCCAAAAGGATCATGATTGAACATCTTTCACTTCTTTGTTGTTAAATTTGTGTGATCATATATGGTGTACCAATATGTTCTCTAGTCCATTCAAGTATAACTATGAATGGAAGGAAGGTAGAAAATATCCTCCACTAGATTGGCTTCAATTTTTGTGCAATCTGTCTCATTTTTTTTTCCTGATTGACCTTTACATTATATATCATTTAGCATCTTACCAAATTTGTTTTCCCCCTTTATGCATTTCCTTTTCTACTATATTGTCGCCTCTATAAAATAAAAGTGGCCACTGAATTATCATTATCAAATACACTTTGATCCTAATCTAGTCATCATAAGAATTTGCATTGAGGAGACGCCACTTTGAAAACTTCTTGCTCTCCCTTTCTCAAATCTGACTTCAAGACCCTGCTACTAGATTTGGCAATTCATCCTCTCGTTGAGTCTACCACAGCCTTTGTGTTTGTCCCTGCTCTCCTCTTTGGACTCCTATGCTGATCTTCTCCCTGATGTTCATTTGCATATCTAGATTGATTCTGTTGATCCCCATGACTGCCCAGTTTTTTTATTTGCTCAAGTATATCCTGCCCTGCTATGGCTGCAAAGAACCAAATCTGCTAAAAAAGATAGTCATGCAATCTTGAAGGGTGATGAACTCCATAACTTCCTGTTGAACCAGGTTCTTGTCAATGTTATTTGTAAAGGTGTCAATGCCAACCTCCAACCTGGGAGAAGATCCCTCTCTATTGTCCTCTTGTTGTGACTTAATGAAGGGGAAAGACAAATTTCCTAGATATTGCACTTGTCTCTAGCAATAGCACCTCTCCAACCTAGGCCATCACCGGCTACTTTTCTTGGTTACGTTTTGACTAAACGGCAAGGCATCCTCCTCTTTCAGTTACAGCTTCTCAAAGCATATCACAAGATCTGCACAGATCTACATGCATTGGAGATTACCATAGATAGGGAATACTGTGTGCCACTAAGACACCAAATTTTACTTTCATCTTTTATGACGTCTAAGTGACCACAACATCAATGGGTTCTTATCATATAATGGCAGATGATGAACTACAGTACTAATAGGTAGTTGATGAACAGGAGGCAAATCAAAAGCAACCATAGTTAGAGGAAAATTATGGTTGATGGAACCAGAACAAATGAAAAGAAACTATTAAGAAAAAGGAAGTTATATTGGAGTCATAATCTCAATCTCTAGGTTTGATTAGTTCAGGTAATTCGGTCCAGCTGTCACTTTTTCCCTCTCTTTTCACGGCATATGGCATTCATTACTCCATCTTCATCAATGTTTCCCAAATTGATTTGTGTCTTTGCGGTTGTCTTTCATCAGCATTTCAACATCAACCATGCCATCATTGGCTATCTCATGGCAATCTTCAGAGATTAGGCACATTGAACTGAAGATCAGATTCTTCCACTGTCAAGGCACCTCTCAATCTGATGCATCACATTATCAATCACTTCATCAAACGATTCTTAGTAATCAATAATTCTGCAAAAACATGCAGACATACCATTGGAGAAAACAAGTAATTCAAAAGTGCTGCATTAGTGTAGCAATTATCTCATAATCCTGTGAAAACACTCAGATAGTCATTAATAGGCCAAGAGAGCTTTTCGATCTAATGGGGGCAGTAAATCGGAAGTACTGGTACAGTAGTTATCTTGTAATCCTGTGAAAAGATGTAGTTCATCCGTCCAGGCCAAGTGGATTGTTCAATCTGACATTGTGCTTTAATTTAAATCTTTAATTGGTTGAGAAGTCACAAGCATCCTGTAATCTTGAAGGTTTTCGATAGATCATCTTTCGGGCTAAACATGCACATCATCTGACTTCTACAAGTACAACAATTCCTAAGGCGTCGAACATTACTTCATGTGTTGAAAGCAAACTGAAGATGTTAGTTGCAGCACCTTCAATTTGAGAGGGAGACTAGAGTATAGTTAGTGTTCTAAACAACGATCGAGACAACCGAGGCGGCCGCCTAGACAACATCGAGGCGGGAGGCGGGAGGCGGGCATCAACCACACCGCCTTTGCCTTAGGCGGTGCTTTAGGCGGTCAAAGATGAGGCAAGACTAGTGAGGCGGCAGGCGAGGTAGTGGATGAGGCAGTCAAGGTAGTATGTGAGGAGGTCAAAGTCAACAAAATTTAAAAATCCTAGATATATTAATACACGTTCTCTTCCTTCGAAAACACAAATAACTCCACCAACCCACCAAATCACCCAGAACCCACCTCCTTCCACCTAAACCTCCCCTCCCCCCGCTTGTTGCCGCCACAACACACTAGGTTAGCTTTTATATATTTCTAGTAAATTCTTATTCTAATTTTTTATCTTTTATTTAATTATTGAAGATTAATGGTGGAAAATGAAAAACAACCGCAGGTGGAATTGAAGCTAAAGTCTAGTGATATTGTTTGGGATTATGAGGTGTCGTATTGCAAAGAAAAAAGATATTGGATCACATGCAAATTATGTAAGAGACTTATTAAGGAAAGAGTTTATTGGATGAAGCATCATATTGCAGTTATTGCAAGACAAGTTGAAGCATATCCTAAAGCATCCAATGAAGACAAAAAAAGAATAAGAGTTTATCTTGAAAATAGCAAGAATAAGAAGCGAGAAGGGTAGAAGAACTAAAAGAAGAGAGGGTGGAAGTAAATATAGGTGTTGATATAGAGGATGATGATTGTCAAGTGGAGGGAGATTCTTCCAAAAAGAAGTCAAAGCACCTCGATCCTATTGATAAGTGAGCATCCACAATCGATCCAACAAAAGCAAGACAACAAAACATAAATGATGCATTGAAGTTAAAGTTTACAAATGATGTCCATGAGTACCTTACAAGATGGATTTATAAGGCTGGAATTCCTTTTCGTGCAATTGACAATCAAAGCTTTAGACAATTTGAAAAAGAAGTTGGCCAATTCGGCTCAGGCTACAAACCTCCTAGCTAATATCTTCTAAGAGAGCTACTTTTGAAGTAAGAAGTTGAGAGAACCAAATTATCTCTAAAAAAGCATAAAGAAGAGTGGGTGAAAAATGAATGCTTAATTAAGACCAATGCATGGACGGATCGCAAGAGGAGAAGCATTATGAATTTATGTGTTAATTGCAAACTAAGCACTTCATTCCTTGGCTTTATTGAAGAATCCATGGAGGCACACACTGGAGCTTACATCTTTGAATTTGTGAAAAAATACATCAATAAATTTGGCCCTCAACATCTTGTTTAAGTAGTGTCGGGTAATGTGACAAATAATATGGCGGCAACAGACTTGTTGAAGGTTACACAACTTCAAATGTTTTGGACCTCTCGTGCAATTCATACAATCAATCTCATGCTTGAAGCAATTGGAAAACTACCCAAATTTAGTGGAATGCTTGAGAAAGCAAATGCTCTAACAATATTCATCTATGCACATCATAGAACTTTGGCTATTATAAAGAAATATACCAAGTAGAGGGATATTGTGAGGCTCGGGGTGACTAGATTTGTTACTTTATTTTTGACCTTGGAAAATATCAAAGGCAAGAAAGATCAATTGAGACTTATGTTTACATTCAAGAAGTAGAGCAAAACAATATTAAGTAGTGTGAAGGGGAAAGCGGCAAAGGCAACGATAATAAGTATCTCTTTTTGGAATGGTGTTTCTTTGACTTTGAATGTTTTCGCCCCTTTGGTGAAAGTTTTATACCTTGTTGACATGACAAAAAAGCCCTCAATGGCCTTTTGATTGGATGCACTTCCAAGGAAGAGATTAGAAAGGCTTTCAAAAATGAATAAAGTGTCACCCCTATTTTAAATATTATTGATGAGAAGTCTAAGGGTAGACTTGATAGTCCTTTGCATTGTGTCGCTTACTTGTTGAATCTGATTTTTTACTTCCAGATCCAAGCATACAAAATCACACCAATATTATGAATGAGTTCTTGAATTGTGTTGAGAGAATTTTTTCCACCGACGAGGGCATGTACCATTTCTAATGATGAATTGTTGAAGTATAAGAGTAAATCCGAAAATTTTGAAAGAAAAATGATGGTCGTAGCATATGAGAAGATGGATGTGTACCATGACTTTGATCCGAGTACATCTCTTTCCTTCTATTCACTAACATGCATGTCTCTTTTACCTATTTTTTGGTTTATTATTTTTTTGCCTCTTTACTTTTTTAAGTGGGATGGTGGTGACACTCCAAACTTACAAAAAATAACCATGAGATTTCTCTCTTTGACAAGTAATTCATCGGGGTGTGAAAGAAATTGGAGTCAATTTGAAAGGGTAAAAGGTAATTCATAAATTATGTTATCTATTCTTTTTTTATTAATTTTTAATAATTTTCTAATTGTTTAGATACATACTAAGAAGAGGAATAGGCTCGAGACATCAAGATTGAATGATCTTATATGAGTCAATTTTAACATCAATCTTATAAAGAAGAAGAGTAAAAAAGAAATGGACAGAGATTTGCTTCTATCCTCTCAAGCTAGTGAAGCTCAAGGTTGGCTTGTTGATGATGGTGATGAAGATGAGGTCGAGCAAGGTTCAAGACTCGGAGATGGTCGCGAAGGCCTTGGGAGCAGATGAAGTGTTACAACAAAGGAGGAGTGCAAGGAACATCGCTATTAGATAACTTGATGAGGATTTAAATACATCGGAGGAGAAGAATGAAGAAGATGTTGATTTTAATTCCGATAATGAGAGGATTATGAATGTAGTTGATAGTGCATGTATAGATGATTTAGAAGATTAATTATATTTAGTCTAATCCTTGTTGGCTTGTTGCCATGTTGGATTGAAATTTTAAACTTAGGCTTTTAATAAACCTAGGCGGTCACTAACCGCCCTGTCACCCTACCGCCATTTACAACACTGAGTATAGTCTCCACTCATCACTTGAATTACTAGTTAAACATGATCACACCCCAAACAGTGAGATGACACAAGACTTCGATCAATGTTGTGTAATAAGAGGCATTACACTCTACTAGTAAACAGATCAAAACTATTTTATGAAACTAAAACTACACTCGGAGAGTAAAATTCTGGTCTATTTTCTTCTTATCCTTTCCCAATAAACATAAAATTTTTTAGGAAATGGTAAAGCTACACTACGAAGTACCGAATACACAGTTCGTAAACCATAAGAGAGAATACGGAAAGGGTCAATCCGGCAAGCGTGCGATTAAAAGACCTAGCGAACATCAGAAAAGTTTTGAAGAAGGAAAATGAACGAGCGATCCAAGAAAATGCGACACCGATTGGCATCGCACCGACAACCACCTCATCAAGAAAATAGAAACCATCCTCGAGGATGAACAAGCTCACCTCGTCCGCTTCCAATTCAAGAAATCAAAATCACGCGACCGATGCGAACCCTAGATTGGCGCGGCTCTCCTTCTCGCTCTGGACGTCAGTTCTCCAGCCGGCTGTGCTTCGTCTTCGCCGCCTCCGTCTTATAGATGGGCATTCGCCTCTCTCTCTCTCCCTCGCTCTCTCTCTCTCTCTCCACTTCTCCAGGTCTCGGCGTTAGTCCAACTGATCTGGCTTTCCTGGGTGAGCGCTTTAGTTCCCCGCGTGCTACGAGCATCCGCATACAATTGTCATGCGGAGCTGGGATCTTGACGTGCTTTACACGTGGACAGTGCAGATCTTCTACGCGGCTGCCACCGAATGGGAATTCTGGTGCCGTCCCTGTGTCTTATCCACTTCAGAATATAGCCTTTACGTTCACGAAAATATCTATGTTGCCACTCTGCAATGAACGATGTATATTGATTCGCAGTTCTGAAATATTTTGACTTCTGAATTTTTATCAGTTCACGAACATAAAAGTTTGTTTAATCAGACTTTGGGCCATAATAGAAATAAAAATAAAAACGTAAATTTATCCTCGTCAGTTACTCTCCTAACACCGCTACTCCTTCCCATTTACCTTAATTAATGTAGTCCAGCTTCTCTTGTTATTTCATTATCAAATGTTTAATTTTAACGTCCTTAATTCAATTACTTTATTCCATTTTGTTAATTCTCAATTAATGTGGTTAGATTTTAGTCTCGTTAAAACCTTTTTTATTTCCTATATGCAAATAAATCATTTTTATGTATTTTGTGTCACCTTGTCTATCTATGAGTATGAGACGCAATTGGTTACCTAAATCACTCTTTGCAACTTGATCTCCTAATCCACTCGGATAAGGGTCGTTGCTTCAAACTCATCATTGTCGATGGAAGATGTTACTTTGGCAGAGTGGATCTGGTGACATTTTCAGTGATAAAGAAGTTAATCAAGCATTTCTATGTTGAGGTCTAGATAAATACAAATGTCCTAAAACAATTTAGTGATGACAGATAACATCCCACCTTGTTGTGTTGGGTTTTGATAGTATCAACATGTGTTTAATCTTAGTCCATTCGTGTGCATCACTCGGACCATTATGAAACCATACATACTAAAAGGGCAAAAAGTAAAAGCCATGCTTCTGATGATGAAGCAAGTAGAATCCGGTGCGAATACCCTGTCTTTGGGTGTGTGATTTAAACTATTGGTTTGTGATGAAAGTAACTAATAAGATTTAGGACGAAATATAAAATATGAAGGTAACGGCCGTGCCACAGAACAAGATACCATTTCCGGAATCTGGCGAAGCAACCCATAAGATGTTATAGTCATTCGGTAGTTTTAACAGGAGATACGAGCAGAATGATGCTGGTATAGAGCAACCCAACAAAGCTAATACCCTAAATCATTGAGAGAATAGTTGATGCTTGTTGAAGTCTGGAGTTTACAATATGATTCATCTTGCTGCCTGACTTGATCCTCATGGCCTGTGAAGTTTGAAGCCAAAAACCCTCGGAATGTACTGTTGTGACGGCTTTTGCGGCTTGAGGTGCCCGTATGTCATCAGAAACAAGTGAGGGAACGTTGTCCCAAAGTGAGCTCCATCAATATCTGCGCAAGCAAGGTCAAGGAAACTATGTAGGGCAGCTTAGCAGTTAGAAAACTTTGTAACACTTCATCTAGAGTTTTTAAAATCATCAAAATACCACAGAATAATGGCATGAGTTGCATACCACATATATGCCTCATCACTTTCCGTCGAGTAAAATAACAGTATTAACGATTAGAGGTGAAATAGCAAAAGTTTGGAAACGCTATTAGAGATGAAATAGCAAGAATTTGAAAATACTGGAGGATAGTTGATGATTCTGAAAATTTTAGAGTCATATTGGGAAAAAGAGGATAAACTCCAGGATATGGTGAAATGCAATCTAATTCTTGTGCAAAATCCTTTCTCAGATATTCACATATGCATATTTTAGTGCTAAATTTATATTCTACGATAAAAACATATGGACCATTTACTCTTGACATCAATAGACTGTAGGACAAGAACCATAAATAAACTATTATGCATTGAAATTTAGAAGGATAAATATCATACTAGGGAAACAGTTGGTTTCAACACTTATCAAAGACGAACATAACTGAAAATTAAGTAATTAGTTGGAGAAAGGATACTGCCTTGGTACTTCGATCTTGGATAGTATATGTCTTCACATTTAGGACAATAAATTTTCACAGTGCTTGATCGAGGAATGTCTGATTGCCCAACAGGAAGACAAGGTTGGCCACTACAGTAAACTCGAGGACATCTTCCAAAATCATAGTTCTTGTATTTCTCTAGCTAGGTTGCCACTAATTATGTCATCACAATTGAACAATTAAGTAATCATAAAACATTAAGAGTGTCATGATCTTACCATGGCAACCATCCCTTTACTAGTTAATATATATCGAACATGTATCAAACCATAGAGCATCTCTGCTGCTGATTCAACTAACTCATTTTGTTCTTCAGTAAAAATGTCTCCTGGTCAGTTTGAAATCCAGGGAAAGATTTATCATAAATATATGCACATAGAAGCTTATATGAAATTGATACATGTATGGCATTCTCAAATACCTGCAAACAAAAAAAGTATGTGGGGCATGCACTAATCTATAATGCTACGCATCCGGGCCATGCACTTAATCTATCCTACTACTATTCTTCATCACTATGCTTTTAGATGTCAAACATACAAATTTTATGTATGCAAAGTATATTGGTTGTTTGACACAATATTAAGAATTTGAAATGTTCAAGAAACAATTATCACTAATCATGGCAAGCAAAGCAATTCTCTAGTCAGTATATGTTTTAGCCTCTCTAGAGAGCATCATTGACCTGTGTGCTTTCATGAAACTTAGAGAATACAAATTTGTTAAGCTTGTAATAGTGGCAAAGCTAGTAAAGTAGACAGAATATGTGTCCAGCAATTATCTTCTCTGCTCAAACTGGTTGATGAAACTTTTGGGAACCGAAAAATACATGAAAAGACTAAGAATAAATAATAGATAAAGGATGGATTACTTCAAAACATGAATATAGGGAAGAATGATTATCCAATCATTGTACTTCGCCAAATATGGAATGAAGGGCTAAAAGGAACAAAAAACAATTGATAAGATTGAAAAGGCAGATATTATTTACAATGTAACAATTTTTAAATTCAGATGGGAAAAATAGTGTTCATTCATGAAATTCTGTAGACGCATTAGTGAAGCTTACCATGAGAAGACTCGATATCCAAGATCAGTTCAAGAGCAAAATCATAATAAGGAACTTGACTGCTTATTCCACATAGGTTGAAATCATCTTGAATGTATTCTTCATCAACTTCACAGAAAAATTCATTCCCCCTTAGATTACAGAACCATGAAATCCAAGATGTGTCTTCCCCATCAGAACCACTGATATCAGACTCTTCGCTATCCGTTTCTGACTCTTCTGCGATAACATATGGAAAATAAAGTTATGCAAAGCGACAGACAAAACACTACCAATATCTAGATTGACTACTCATTGATTCTAGCTTAATGTCCCAGAATAAGGTTCCATATCAATTTTTTCAAAAATAGACCTCTCAAGGAAGAAACTTTACCGTCGGAACCCTTGTTTTTTGGCACGGAACGGTGTTCCGGCTGCTTCCCGGAGGCTGAAGAGGCTATCGGGAGCCTGTCTTTATCCTTGCCAATCAAGCCTCTCGAGGCCGACGGCAAGGACTTCTCTAGGTGCTTGTCGAGCGTATCATTGATCCGCTTCCGATCCAAGGATCCAGCCTCCACCTTGGATCCATTCCCGCTCCTATACATATCTCCCACTCGCCGGTCAGCCAACCCTAATCCCAAACCACAGCTCAAAAATGATTCATCGCGCCATTACACAATGAAAACGATGGAAACCATTATGGTGTGAAGAAATCACCATAACTGGTGCCATGGAGCCATTGATTTGTAGGAACGGGAGAAGGAATTCGAGGCAGAAGAAGCGGATATGGGGACAAATCTCCGGCTCTTTCTCACGGAAGATCAAACGGGGGAGAGGACGAAGCATGATGAAGGGCGGTAACGATACAATCACCACTGTACTAGGAATTTCACGATTCATGGGCCGGCCCATTAAATAGTGATAAATAAATATTTAAAAAATCATTTTACCAGGTGGATTTTTCTTTTTTATTTCCCTTAAGTCCGAGTTGGGCAAAATAGAGGGAAGAGTTTTTCTTCCCAATATCTCGTTTCTCATTCGGATCAAATGAGGTTGAGACAATAAAAATAATAATATTAAATATATTGATTAAATACTGTAAATTCTCATTAGATTCATTCTTTCTTTATTATGAACCTCACGTAATTGTATATTATTCTAAACACATCTCGAAGAATCACGTAAAATGATACTAAATTGAGAATAAAAAAAAGATAAAAATTAAAAGGCACCCTTTTTTTTCAAATCAAGATGTAATTTTTTAAAGTGGTTCACCTTCGTATAAAACAACACAACTAGATCAATGGGACTCGTTGTAACCATTTCAAAATCATAGTATCTGTATAATTATAATAATTATGAAACTATAATTACTATATGAAAAAAAATTAAAATTATTCTAAATCTCTAAAAAAATCTTTAAACAATAATATTTTAACATAAGATTGGATTGTTATAAATTATACCCGATTACACATATAAATGAAATAAAAATTAGGACATTTCAAAGTTACCTAATATTCATAATTATAGCAATTATAAAATTCATAATTATTAATTTTAGATGTTATAACACATGAGCATTACGGATGCTTAAAAAATAACAAAATGAAAAACAAAGAAAATTGTCACATGTGCTCTACAGAATTCAAATTCAAACAACAAATTCAGAAATAAAAAATTTGTATAACCTTGTTGAAAAAACTTAAACAACACTATCAGATCATTACAAACGAAAGTTAAATGACTCAGTTCATTTCAAATAGTTAATAGAAATATCGGAAACTTGTGCTTATCTAATACACAAATGTATCATAAAGCTTTTGGCTGGAAAACTTTTGCAGAATGGCGATCATTTGATGGATAGTTTAGTTTGCTCCTCCTCTTTATGGAATAGCAGCTGCCTATTGTCTTGTAACCTCCTAGTCTCTACGCTAACACAATATTCTTCAGGTAGCAATATCCTCAACCTCAGAATGGAACACAAAACTT
>JBBMKF010238078.1:0-16888 GCA_037834155.1 Curcuma caesia
GCCCAACGATCTAAACGCGTCGGGCAACTTGAGATCGTTTCGGGAAAATTTTTATTCTGCAAGAATCTACCGGAACGGTTTTTCAAGACTTTCCCATCAGGGTCAGCATTCCCTACTGGTCCATGTCTAATAATGCGGCTAAGTCGAGCTCGACCAGGAGGTCCGCTCGGCAAAATCACATTAGAGATGTGTCTTGCAAGACGGTCAAGTTCATGTCGCCGACGAGTCGACGCCCTCATGCGGGCTTATTCCACCAGAAAAATACGTCTGGTCATGGGTGGGCCACCGCCGCGCACACCTACAAGAGCGCCTGGGCCACAGTCGCCTCCACGCTCGCCTGGGCTGCTGATCTCTTTGCGCGCCATTGGGCCACGGACGTCTCCGCGCTTGCATGCGAGGCGTGCAAGGCCACTGCCGGGGACGTGGTCGTGGTCTATGGGGCCTCTGTGCTGGGCCGCTTGGCCATCGCGCTGGTTCTCCCAGCCCGTAGGGCGATGGGCGTCCATGGCCTGCCAGCCCACATGACCGCGGATTGTGCAGCCTCACGAGAGGTCGCGGTTGGCACGTCTGTGCGCATTGCCACGGGCCACGACGCTGCGTGAGCCGCGTCCCTCGCAAGCTCGCGAGCAGTGCCTGCAGTGCGCCCACGAGCAATACCTCCGTCCAATTCGCGTGAATCCCCTCCGCCATGCACGTGAACATCGACTGAGCAAGTCGAGGGAGAAGCGTGTAGTGCTGCAACATAATCCCTTGCAGTCATCAGTCGCCGGTATCTAATTGGCGCCACAGACTCCTGCGTGGGTGTCGAGTCGTTGCCAACTATGTTATCCCCATTGTTGTCGATGGAGATATCTGTTGGTTCAAAATCATCTTCTTCCACTGTAGCAAACTCTTACGCATGGAGATCATCCGATGACATTGTGGAGAGAGAAATGCGAAGGCTCTGATACCAATGTTCGATCTAGATTGAGATGATTATCTTGTGCATTACAAAATTTCGTAGGATTGAAAAGAAGTCTACAAGAATCTTCTTCGTAGTTTTTCGCTCCATGCATTTAATAACAATGAGAGTTCATGCATCATAAATTTGTTAAAATAGATTTATAAATTAACCCTTTCTAAACACAAATACTGGAGAGTCACTTACCCATTGATATTTTTTGTTCATTTTAATTATTATTATTTTTTTTTGGAAAATTTGCTTCGATTGACCAAAACCACCCATGTCTTCTTGACTCGGGAATTGACTCGGAAGTGTGAGAGATCGAGATCGGACAAGAGGAGCAGCGGAAAGGGCCGAGAAGGAGATCTGCTCACTTCCTCTCCCGGCATCCCATCATTGCCCCACTCTGACACCTGATTCCCTCCTGCGGCTTCGGGGTTGGCCGCCGAAGCGGTGGCGGAAATTGGGGTTTGGTGAGGGGAGCAAATTTGGCCATGGTGGATGGTGGAGGTGGTCGCGGGGCGAGTGAGGATGGTAGCTTCCGCTCCTCGTTCCTCATCTGCTTCTTTCTCGTCTTCCTTCTCGCTGTCCTGCTGTCTCCCGTCTCAGCTCAAGACTGTGAGTTGTAACCCTAACCTTTTTTTTTCTCAAGGTCCTATTTTTATTGTGTGACGTTGATACTGGAAAATGATGGCACCTTTACATTGCTTGTAGTTGTAACTGCCTGGCTTCTTTAGTTGCCAGATCGGTTTAGGTTTTACTTGATTATTGGAGTCATGAATTGTTTGTTTGTTTTCTTTTTGCTGGTTCTATAGCTATGATCAATATTTTTGGAATTTGGTGAACGATATAAGCGCTTGGGAGGGTAGCACTGGTGCGTCACTAATCTTGTAGCGTAGTGGTATTTCGTGTGCTTTTTAGAATCAAGTTTATGTTGGCCCGGAAAAATTGGTTTTTTTTGTTGTTTTTTTGCTACGGAGGTGTGCACATCAAGCTAATCTGTGAAAGACACATGATTAATGAATTAATTTTGTTTTACTTATTATTAACCACATGATTGCGAGTTAACATCTAACATATATTTACCGACACACAATCAAGATTATCTTTCTTTGCCTTGGCGCTTTGTTAAATAAGTTGCAAATTTAAGTAAGGAATCATATGATGGTAAGTTAACAACCAACATAAACTTACAATTACACAATCAAGAACATATTTATTATCTGTCCATGCATTAGCATTTCATGTGTCACAAAGAGTGAAGAAGCAAGTTTTATACGTTAACAACTAGGAACTGTCATATAATTTGTTCATATAAGTAATAACATAAATTCACTTAAGAAGTTCCCAGTTTGTGTTTTACCTATATGTTGCCAGAACATTCATAGTATTGGTATTTAAACAAAAAAAATCATATGAGTTCTTACTTCTTTTGTCTTTGGAAAAACAAATGTAATTTCCTAGAAAAAATAAAGTTTCTTGAAGTGGTAACAATGAGGAATCTAAATTGGAAGTGCAAGTTAAGGATACAAAGTTCAAATTCCGCACAAGATAACTTTGGAAATAACTTCTGTCAGTGGAGAATGAACAAGAAATGGGACAAATATTTCTACTCTTGAATAAAAAAGGGTTGGACCATTTGTTATTTGAGTGTTCATCAATCTGGGAACTACCTCCTCAATAGTCACTGGTTAAGAATATGACACTCACCTGATTTTTGTAATTCTGTATAAATG
The DNA here is from genome assembly GCA_037834155.1 of Curcuma caesia. Lineage (NCBI taxonomy): Eukaryota > Viridiplantae > Streptophyta > Magnoliopsida > Zingiberales > Zingiberaceae > Curcuma > Curcuma caesia. The sequence continues at coordinate 2,680 of JBBMKF010238078.1, forward strand.
AAAATATGGAATGGTAATGTTGTTCCTTATTTGCCAAGGACATTGAGTCCCAATCTATGGTCCATGTAAGGAGGATGTCTATATTTCAGTTGCAGTTTATTCTTTCTCTTCTGCGAAGATATTTGTCTAAACACTGGAAGTTGAAGATTTGTTATACTTATAATACATTTTTTCTTGCAACAGTGTCCTGCCCTGATGGTTGGCATGTTAGTCCTAGTAAGGATAAGTGCTTCATGCATATGGTTAGTTCTCTCCCTTGGGATCAATCAGAGACAGCCTGCCAGAGTTATAATGGTCATTTGGCGGCCCTCACTTCAGTTGGTGAGTTGAATTTTGCACAAACCCTATGTGTGGGAAGCATTAGAGGATGCTGGGTTGGTGGACGAGGTTATAATTCTTCGCTTGAATTCGGCTGGAAATGGTCTGACAATATGTCTAGATGGAACGAATCTGTTTTTCCTGGCAAACCTTCTCATTTCAATTGTTCAAGTGTTTCATGCAATGGAATCAGCCTGCCCAATTTGTGTACATTGGTACCTAACAGTCGGGTTACTCTTGTTGCCGAAAGCTGCAATACATCACATGAATATATTTGCATGGTTGCTCGAGGTAGTGCTTGACTTATTAATAATCTTTTCTTTTTCAAGTTCCTACATTTAATCTGTTTATAATCTTTGTTGTTATGTCAAAAAGTATTAGAACAACATCATGTAAATATTGTTAGTGGTTTGCTGGAACCAAGACCGTTAATTTTTATCCCTTATTTGCTGTTAAGCATTTTATCCATGATTTATCCCCTATTCCTAGTTAGCCAATAGGATTTGCTGTGTGATGCCACTATTTAACTGAGTGATAATTTTGATCTGTGGCAGAAAACCAATGTTCCCACAAGCTTTGTCATATGGAGTATTTGATTGCCCTTGCAGCTGTTAGTGGATTAATCCTTTTCATCACTTTGGTTGTTGTCATATGGCTCTTAGTATATAGGCGAAGCAAGAAGCGTAGACGCTCTCGCAAAATTTCTAGTCCTTCAGCAACTGCATTAGTTCCTCCATCATGGAAAGTATTTACCAGTGAAGAATTGAGATCAATCACGAAGAACTTCAGTGAAGGAAATAGACTCCTTGGTGATGCCAAAACTGGTGGAACTTATAGTGGTTTCTTGCCTGATGGCTTGAGAGTGGCTGTTAAGAGACTGAAGAGGTATAGCCTTCAAAGGAAGAAGGAATTCTATTCTGAGGTTGGAAGGGTAGCCAAACTTCATCATCCTAATCTAGTTGCTGTAAAAGGTTGTTGCTATGATCATGGTGATCGCTATATTATCTACGAATTTGTTGCCAATGGACCATTGGATCGATGGCTGCACCACATGCCAAGAGGCGGTCGAAGCTTAGATTGGGCCATGAGGATGAGAGTAGCTACAACTCTTGCTCAGGGAATTGCGTAAGTATAGTAGAAAATGAATATCAAGATAAGCACATGCATATAGTCATTTCTTACCAGTAAAATTTTGTTCTATCATTTGCTACACAGTGCTGTTTTAATCAGAAGACAATTCTTTTGTTTAAGTGAATTATAAATTATGGATGGATAGTGCTGTTCTGTAGATATCAGATGAAATAATTACACTAGAGGAGTGAGATTCATAGTAACTGTTGTTCAAGGGATTCAGGGGTATACGCTCTACAAGTTTGAATGCAGACCACCAAGGAACTCCTGATTTTTTTTTTTCCATTTGGGAAATGGTCACCTTAAGCCTATGCTACTCAGATTCAAGAATGAGAATTTGACACGGGTATTAGTCGAAGTGTCTATCACAGACTCACATGTGAGTATCTTACACGTGTGAATCTAAGTGTCTGACATGACTATTTCATGTGAATAAATTGAGTGTCAACTCAGAATATTTCTGTCTAGCATGGGTACAAAGGATTTTTTTTTGGGTAGAATTTGACATCTGTTCTACTTGATTGTAGTCATCGGTGATTCATCTAGTTATGGCTATCGGATGTGGTGAGGGTGTGAGACAAATTAGGATTAAGGATACAAGTGATCAATCTCTGACACATCTTATCTCTATGGGATATCATCGCAAGATAAGGCCCATGTTGCTGATCTTGAATAGTTGGTACTAATAGACTTGTTGTCATCGTCGGTTATTGATTATCTTGCATTGCTAAATGGAAGGTAAACCACCTCATGCAGTGGGCTTCAAATCATGATTTTTTTTTGTTGTTGTGTTGAACTCATAGTTCATATACAAACTGATCTTCACAATTGCAGATTCCTGCATGACAAGGTGAAGCCCCAAGTTGTGCACCGCGATATACGAGCAAGCAATGTCCTTCTTGATGAAGAGTTTGGGTCTCATCTGATGGGTGTAGGCCTTTCCAAGTTTGTCCCCTGGGAAGTGATGCATGAAAGGACAAAGACAGCAGGAACCTATGGATACCTTGCTCCAGAGTTCATGTATAGAAATGAATTGACAACAAAAAGTGATGTTTATAGTTTCGGTGTGCTGTTGCTAGAAATCATCAGCGGCCGACGACCAAGTCAGGCCATTGAATCTGTGGGCTGGCAGACAATATTTGAGTGGGCGACACCGCTAGTTCAGTCCCACAGATATGTTGAGCTTCTGGATCCTCTCATTTCTGACATCCCAGAGGTTGGGGTGATTCAAAAGGTTGTGGATCTTGTATACGCATGCACTCAGCTTGTGCCGTCGGTTCGGCCTAGGATGTCGCACGTTGTGCATCAACTGCAGCAGTTGGGTCTGAGAGCAATCTGTGAGCAGCCAAGAAGTGGTACAAGCACCAGCGCCACATCGCCAATGTTGCCGTTGGAAGTAGAGTCACCTCGCTGAGGGTAATCTACATACTGTTTATAATTTATCACGACTCATCGCTTAAAGCTGCCGTAGGAGTTCATTGTCACTTCACCAAGGTTAATTTACATAGTGATTACAACTTATAAGACTCTTGTCACAAGCTTCTTTAGAAGTTACTTATATATGCAGTGCTTTAAATGTGATAGTATCTTATGCTGTGTATTATCTTAATCAATAATACTTAGACTGTCAGCACTTAGTATTTTAGAAATAGCTGTGTTGGGCACTTGGATCTATACCTACGTCGGCCACTCGTACCAAGTCTGAGTAAGATAGGCTTCAACTTCGATACAAGTTTTACGACCATAGCAAGTGAGAATTGGATAAACTTGGATGTGGATTCTCTCTTCTGGTTGGATTAAACTGTGCTAATATTCTGCCATGATGGTAATCTCTTTTTCTAGCCGACCCCACTTAGTGGGATAAGACTTGGTTGTCGTTGTTGTTGATGGTAATCTCTTTTTCTTTGGTTTTAGAATATTGAATATTACTGTTAGACTAATTCAAATTCCTGAGCTCATGATGTTTTTTTTTTCTAAAGAAGTGTTTCCGCATCATATTAAAAACGAGAGATGAAGTTAAATCTCTTTTAATAGTGATGTGTCTCCTAGAAGTTCTGTATTAATGCACTATTCAAGAGCTCTACAAGTCGTTGAGTAGCTCATTATCACAATAGAAGCTACTTTTTTAGTCTGAGAACCAAATGTTAGTTCTGTTCACTTCAAAACACATCTTTCCCACAAAAGAAATCACGGTTCTCATCATTTTGTTTATATGCTATTTTACTGACTGTTAAGATAGTTGTATTTGATATTTCTAACATGATCAACACTTTCCTGGACCAAGTTAAGCTCTATAGAATGTAGCAAAATATGCTCACCGTTTCTTTTTTGGGCGAACACGAACAGCTGTTTGAGCAAGTTCATTTCACATTGCAATCTTAACCAAGACAAAGGGATTCATAAGCTAAAATGAGAAGAAATTCTCATGATCTCTCCTACCATCCTCTTAAACATTCAATTTACATGTGAAAAAGAGACTTGGTTCTATCAGATGCAAGACATTATTCTGCACTCAACAATCACTGCTACTAACATTTTGTACGCACTCTTTAAGCTTTGCTCTCCACCACCGGTTTGGTGCAGCATGGCATCAATCTCATCGCCTTCTTCCATCTCAAGCTTCCGAGGAACGAAACAGTTAAACGGAGATAGTTTAGGGTGGGTTTAAAATATGAGAATAAAATCTCAAAACTGCAGAAGCAATTTGGAAAGAAACATTTACTTCATTTGCAGTTTGCTCCCCTCGTAACTTACGGCCGTCAAACAGGAATACAATGGAGTCGATATCGACTGATTCACGATCGCAGTAGGCATTCATCAGCTTCTGCAACTGAGTGCTCCGCTTGATCCTGAATAAGACCTCATTTTCATCCTAGACAGCAAAAGTACCATTAAAACATAGCAAGATCGCAGTTAGCAAACCATTAAGATCCCAAAATCATTTATCATTTAATTAGAACCCTATTGTAAGATTTAAAACTTAGAATTCACTCAAAATAGCAGAGGTCAATTTCCGTATCAATGATAGTTAAAAGTAGCAAAATTAAAAATATGGGTTCATGCTAGAATTTCGGTCTCTCTAATCAGAATAATATGGGTCCATATCTTTTAGCACACTTCAAAGCATTCTAAAATTCACTGGACGAGTTTAATTCTATAATTTCCGTTCACTTAGCTTATTTATTTATCTCAAATATAGATATCCATATCAATTATAAAGTCAATTAAATTTGAATTTAGAAACAATAAATATCAAGCATCACGAGTTCAATCAATCGATAGAAGTTAACAAAAGTTACTATTTTGATTTGGTTGATTGAAGTTAATGGGAAGAAAGATACACTAGACTCCCCAATGGAATGAGACCCTTTGGAGCATCTTGAGTTCAGTTGTTTTGTGCTCTGAGTCTGTTCATATCAAACAAAACAAAAATATTAAAGAACAAAGATGTAAGGGATAAATCATTATCACCTCCGTCATATGTGAAGTGTCTATGAATCCATTTTACCAGTTTAAAATAGTAATACGTAGGCAGGATTTAGACTAGTCAATCAACAACTTCCATGATGCATCATTACAATATAATAATACAAGTTTTGCGGTGAAGATCACATAGACAACGCGCTCAAAAAACAAAAAAGAACAAAATGGAATTTTTTTACATCATAAAGCAAAGACAGTTAAGGCTCCAAACCCTACCCGCAGGCGAATCAGAGAAAGTGGAATTGGAAGAAATCGAACCTGCCCCTTGACCTTGAGATTGATGTGGGCGTCCAGATCGGCCTTCTTCTCCTCCTGCTGTTCCAACATGACTGAGCAAAGAGGCGATCTTCTAGGGCTGAGGGACGGCGAAGCTCGCCGGGCTAGCCAATCGTGAACGTGATAAAAAACTAAAACTACGCTTTCCTCTCTCTCTCTATATATATATATATAAGTGATGTCGATGTGCAATATTCGTCCGTGACTAATAAGTGGATCGAATGTCCCGATCACTTTCGAATACTTTGAATCATCCCGATCAACATTCAATCTCGGACGCTACACACGATTAGACATACAGTATATTATATATTTTTTATATATAATATTTTTCCGATTTTTACTCGTATAATAAGATTTTTTTTGATCCTCAAAGTTTATTTTCTTTTTCTTTTTTAAAAATAATCCTGATCGCTTTAAATTCGTCAGATTACTCCTCCAAATATTGTTTTACTTTATTTTCACTGTTGAATATTTTCTCTAGAAATTTAAATTTAGTTTACTTTTTAAGTGGAAAAATAATCCCCATTAGTTTGCAATGAATTCACACCAGGAACTGACAGTAAAATTGTAGCAAACCGAGCAGTATTTCTACGGGATGAGAGGGAGGAAGCCGACGTCTTCTGGGTCAAACAAGTCCGCTGCTTCCTGTGGAGGAGACGATTGCTTCTCCCATTCTTTCCTCATCCCTCATCGCCCAATTCCTCTGTGAGTGGATCTTCCTAGTGTCTATTCCCCGATTTACCTGTCGATTTTTCTCCTTCATCCTTTCATGGTCTCGCCGGGAAGCAGAGTTTTAGGGTAACTCATCTTCCTGTGGTCCAGGAGCGGCGGTAGGAGCCTAGCGGAAGCAAGGAGGCGTTTTAAGTTCCCTCGATCAATTTCCGGGCCGCTGTTTTGGGGATCTGAAGGCGTGGAGATGGCGGCGGTGAGTTCTTTTTGGATTTTTTTTCCTTCTTCTTTTAGCTCGTTTTGCCTCCCTTCTTTGTCTCTTCGAGCTACAAGAGATGAGGAAGTTATGATCTTAGAGATTCTGTATCAATTATGTTTGTTGATGGTTCGAATTTGCTTTTGGGATGAACTTGGTGTGTTTTGTCTGATAATTGACGTCTGCCGCTCCATCTCTACTATGCAACAGAAGGCTTCTGGATATTTGTTTGCCACAGTATAATACAAGGTTCTATGAGGAATTTGGTGTGCCATCATATCTGAATTTTAAAGTTGTTGATTCCAAGAGTTACAATCTGACCACTACCTATACTTTGAGATGAAATTGTATGACAAGAAGGTTCAAATTGTTTGGAAAGGTCGGGTTTAATTTGGTATGAGTCACACACATTTTGGGATTTCTTTAGGAGCTAGAGGGTCGGTATGCATAAAACGTTTTATGTGCAAAGTGATGCCTATATATTGTTGCACTAAAATTCTCTTACTTCCCGTTGTTTTTTCTGTTTTTAGGCAAGATGGCTGAAAATTTTTATCAGAATGTGCATTAACAATGCTTGTTAAGTAGATTCATTTGCACTCTTTTTTCTGGGTAATTTGACTTCCATGAATCTGGTATGAATACTTTATTGGGATACCTCAATTGATAGTCACCCCAAATCACATGATAGTCTTCATAAGTTTGTGTTATAAGTCAACTGGTAGACGTGTACTGCGAAAGTTATTTCTTTTTGTTCATATTGTTAGGCCGTTGACTTTCAACTAGGTCTTGCAAAGTGGAATTAGACTTGAGGTGATAGATACTTTATTGGGCACCTCAATTGACACCAAACTCTAAGCACATATCTTCTGATCACTGAATGTAGGCCATTCCAATATTTAAATCCAGTCTGTTTTTTTTCTACTAGTGTTTTTAGTTACATCTGATTGTGCTCAAAAGGTGTCTTTCCAACCTTCATCACCAATCCTAATGAACATTATTCAATATCTTTCCATAGTGTCGACTTCTAGAATGGAGGATGATCATAAAAAAAATCCAATCTAATTTCATCGTCTTTTGCATTTACATAGATTGTTTTGATGAGTTGGGCAAAGGGTTTAAGTTAGGTTTCTTGTTATATCTGATATGCGTATGAAGTTGTGCAGGATCTACCATGTATATAGTTTGACTTGCTGTGTCCAAGGTGGTTGATTGCTCAATGGCTCAAGATCCATGGAGATTGGAGAAGTATAGTGCGAGCATCTGAGGGTGTAGAATAAGGAGCATTAGAGCATGGTAGAATTGAGGAGGTGAATAATGTAAGCGAAGGTGTGAAGGATAGTACGAGGAAGAGCTGAGAGTTCAATGTATTCGAGAGACGAGTAGCCTAACGTGAGAATACTTCAAGGCTTGGAAAGGCTACATGAGAGATGTGATTGAAGTGATCTGTATACGAGGGATAAGAGTAGATACCAACTTAGGTGGACTCGACTTTAGAGATGGTCGTAGTTAGGGTGCTAGTTGACTGGTATGAGAAGTTAGTCGACTAGTGGGTGAGAAACTCAATATCCCAAGTGTTTTAGGGTATTATAGTTTAACTAGTCAACTGGTGTGGAATCCATCTAGCCAACTCATGGATGAATCGATTGATGAACCAATTATTTGATTAATAAATCAAACTCAAATTGGTGTGTTTAGAGTATTGATGGTTTGGATGAGTCGATTGATTAGCAAGATTTAGTCAATTGAGATCTTTTGGGTTGATAGCATAATGCTTTTTAGTCAACTTAGCAATCCATTAAGGGCCAACCTTCCATTAATGTTAAGTCCAGTCGATTGATGTTACAATAATCGACTCAAACAGAGCCAAAGATGGAAGAAGCAACAACAAGATTTAGATAAGATACAATAGATCAATCGACTGATGACTACCACCTTATCATAATAGCAAGATAAATTTGAATTCAAGAAGAAGGCTATAAAAGGAGCTAAACTACCACTCAAGTGTAAACAACGCTAATATTCTGCTACTTTACTCTGAAAACCTTCATTATATTTCTTATCTTCTCATTTTTGTAATTCCTAAGAATGTTGAACTATAAGAGGTTCTCCACCTTTGGTGCTACCGAGAAGGAGAAACTATAAAGGTGTTTTTAGGAGTGATCCATTTAAAGGATCATAGGATATGAATTAGGAGCCTAATGTTAGTGTTAACCCTAGAGCCAATTATATGATGATTAACAAGGAAACTTTTGTATCATATTTTATTAATAAAAGATAAAGTTTATGGCTATTATATTTACTTCAGATCTGTGTCAGATGAATAAGTATAATAATGCCCTAGGATAATAGGTTCTAGTCTACAGCGTATTAATTGGTTGAATTGATAGTAGGAGGCTGTAGACATATATATAGAATACTATTCTTAACTATTCTTAGTTAAGCTTTAATATACAAGGTAATATTAATGTATTGAGACTAGCATGTATGTTAACTAATGACTTAATCTCATAAGTCATGGATATTAGATATTAAGTTGACACATGAGTATATATTAGAGAATATGTACTGAATTGACCCGCCATTAAAATATTTCATGGATCATTATATGAGTGTCATAAATATTCTCATTGTGACTATTAGTATAAATAGTCTTTAGACCTGAAGTCATTACGGTTTCTTACATAAGGAGTTGTGTACTTTTGTATTGACAAATGTCACTTGCAACAAGGTGGATTATAAAGTTGATAACTAGTATGCAATAAATTATGCGGAGGGATGTGAGTAATGTAGATGAGATCTATCCTTTCCATATGACGGAAGTGATATTTGTGGGCTCCTTCATTAAGAAAGATTATTAAAATACATAACTATGCTCAAATAAGTCAATATGAGATATTGAACTCATTTGGTTAAGTGAGTCTATTTAAAGATCAAGAAACACAAAAATTGACAAGGGGATGGCACAGTCTATACCTCATGGATCAATCTAGATATCGAGGATAGAATGACCAAGTTATACAAGATAATAGACACAGAAAGGTTAGGTCAGATCTCGATATTCTCATTACTTAGGTAGCAATGATGCATTGCTACATGCCACTTATTGCTTATGTATTTAAAATATTGTTTTAGATACATTATCAATATTATAAGAACCTATTGGATCACACATAAAAAACATGCTGATTTGGAGATGGGTATATTTTAGTTTGACTAAAATATGATAAATCCTAAGATTATAGGGTTAAGTCTAATTCGAGTTAGACTCATTGAATTAGATTCAAATGAATTTAACTATTGGATTATTGGATTGAGTATAATCCAAATTAGATTTATTGGATTAGATTCAACCACTAAAGAGGATTAATGTCTATTAATAGAGATTAATGGAGTATTGATGAAAAGGAGAACAAAAGGCAAAAATCTTTTGTATTCATTAGATGAATTTTGGTATTCATTGGATGATCTTTTGTATTCATTGGATGACTATAAAAGATCAATTTTATGCATTTGGTGTATGATCACTTCTAGTCTCCTCTTTTTCTACTATTGGCAAAACCATCCAAGTTGTTAGCACAACAAAGGTGGTTCTTCTCCGAAGGCTAAGTTCATGCGACAAACAAAGAACGTGTTTGTGTGGATACCAAAGAGGCGCTACCATTTTGATCGTGCTAAGATCTACTGAATTAAGTTGCTGCCGGGATTGTTTCGTTCACGCAATAAAGGTGACAACTCGATCAAACATGTATAATACATTCGCATGGATTTCTGGAGAGATCGATTTTGTTTCGCTACGTTTATTTATTATTTTTCGCAAAAAATTCCTACAATGGTATCAGAGCCATTTGCTAAAGCGTACACATCGTTTTAGTTATGTTTCATATTTGATATAGATAACGAGTATGTGTTTATTATGATTTGCATGATTGTATGAGTGATTTTGTCGAGCAAATAGTTTGTGTTGATTAAATTAAAGGATTGTAGCATCTTCATATATAATATGAATGCGTGCTATAGTCCGATTTCATTCGACAAATCTTTCATGACCTTATGAGCGGCACTGCCATGAGGTTGTGGCTCATAAATTATTGTTTAGAATCATAATAAAAGTATGTTATAGTGTATGGTTAAGATCTATTACAAATGATGTATGCCATGGTATATGATTATGACCTCTTTTATCTAATGTAATTGGATTATGTGTGTGCGTGCATGTTGTAATTCATAATACGACCTATATGTCGTGCTTTTTACTTTTATACTTCCAGTTGTAAAATTAGACTCCCCTTGAATGTAATTCGAGGTTTCTTTAAATTTGTATTGTAAAATTAAGAATAATACTAGTTTATTGGACGACAATAGAAAGGGAGGAGACTAATAATACATGACAACCAAGGAAGCACTTGGAGAAAATACAATTTCCTAGGTTGACCTTTCGATCTTCTCATTAGCTTGAGACGGGTCATAACAATGTCAAATTTCTAATTATGCATATATATTGATGTGTGTCATGTTTGCATGTGATGCATGTTTAATTAGTAGTATTATGATAATTAGATCATTTTTATATGCCTACGAAAAAAGTTTGATACTCACTTTTACCTTGATCAATTGTAGATATGTTTGCCAAAGCAAAATGACTCAATGTATATTGGTAGAGTGCGACAAGACAATTGTGATGTTCAAATATTGAACTTTAAGTGAGACTTAACTAAGTTACTTCAATTGGATTGAGAACTTAGAGGCATATCTCATGCATTGGGCAAATGAACAAATAATTTTGCTCACATAACTATAAAAGAGTTGCATACGATGTAATTAATACATGTTATTTACCTAAATTATACGAGTCTTGGGGGATTAGCCAAAGCTAACTTAAGATGAGGTATAATATGAATCTTGTCCCACTTAAATGTCATGACTACTAGATTTGGAGCTAGTAGTATGGGTAAACTCCAATTACCCACATCCATGACTTGCTCCTACCAAGCTTTATAGTTCATTGGGAGAATCATTTAATTAAAGACCTAATTAAATGATTTAAATATGATACTTATTTTTGCATTTCTTATTGTAGATCACCATGTCGTTAAATACGTCTAATACTCTCTCTGCGATTTGTCATTGATAAGGACAAACTCAATGAAGCTAATTTCCTGGACTAGTACAAAAACTTGAGAATTATTCTCAAGCAAGAACGAAAATTATACGCCTTAGAGCAACCTATTCCTGAAGCACCCACCACTAATGCTACTCATGCTAATAAGGATGTTTATAAGAAGCATCAATATGATGCATTGGATGTGTCATCCCTTATGCTTGCCACCATGAACTCTGAGCTTCAGAAGCAACATGAGAATATAGATGCTCATGATATGGTTAAACATCTTAGACAACTATATCAGGGGCAGGCAAGGCACGAGAGGTTTGAGATATCTAAAGCTCTATTTCAATGCAAGATGCAAGAAAGAAGTCCCGTAGGAACTCATGTACTTAAAATGATTAGATATTTTAAGAATCTTGAAAGATTAGAATTTTCATTGGGCGAAGAATTGACCACTTACTTTGTTCTGCAATTGTTGTCAGAAGGCTATAATCAATTTGTCATGAACTATAACATGAATGAAATTGACAAGTCATTACCTGAGATGTTAAGCATGTTGATAACTGTTGAACTCAATCTTAAGAAGGTTAAGCCTAGTACCATATTAATAGTGCAAAAGGGCAAAGGTAAATGGCAGCCCAAAGGTAAGGGTAAGATCCAAACCAAAGGCAAATTCAAATCTTATGCATTGAAATATGGAGGCGGGGTGTCTAAGGAAGGAACTTGCTTCCACTGTGCTGAGACTGGATATTGAAAGAGAAACTGCAAATTATATCTAGAGGAAGTAAAAAAGGAGAGAAGTGAAACTTCTGCCTCAAGTATATATGTTATAGAAGTCAATCTATCTATTTCTTCTTTATGGGTATTAGATACCGACTGTGCATCTCACATTTGTACTAATGTGCAGGGCCTAAGAAAGACTAGATCGTTGACAAAGGGTGAAGTAGACCTACGAGTAGGCAATAGTGCAAGAGTTGCTATTATAGTTGTAGGAATATATTCCTTATTTTTGCCCACTAGGGTTATTTTGAAACTAGAAAAGTACTATTATTATGTGCTTGCCATAATTAAGAACATTATCTCTATTTCTTGTTTAGACAAAAAATGTTTCTCATTGTAATAAAGGGCAAATATTGTTATGTTCATTTAAATGATATATTCTATTGTAGTGCACTTCTTATGAATGAACTCTATGTTCTAGACTTTGAGAACCCAATCTATAACATAAATACCAAACAGTTCAAACCTAATAATTTAAACTAAATATATCTTTGGCATTGTTGCTTGGGTCACATAAATGAGAATTACATATCACAACTTCATAAGGATGGACTTTTGAGCTCATTTGATTTTGAATTATATGAGGTATGAGAATCTTATCTTCAAGGCAAGATAATAAAGACTTCTTTGAGTGGACACAGTGAAAGAGCTAATCATTTGTTAAGACTCATACATACTGATGTTTGTGGCTCTTTCAATATAGCAACTAGAGGAGGCTATCAATATTTCATTACTTTTACTGATAATGTCAGTAGATACAACTATATGTATCTAATGAAACACAAGTCAAAATCTAAAAAGTTTAAAGAATTCAAGAATGAAGTATAAAACTAACTTGGTAAACGTATTAAGATGCTTCGATCAAATCGAGGTGGCGAATACCTTAGCCAAGAGTTTCGTGACCATCTCGTTGAGTTTGGGATAATTTCTCATCTCACTCCACTTAGAACATGTACCACAATGGAATGGTGTCTCAGAGAGAAGAAACATACTTTATTAGATATTGTATGATCAATAATGAGTTAGACAGATCTTCCTACTTCTTTCTGGGGACATACTCTAGAGATGACTACTTTCACACTTAACCGCATTCTATTTAAAATCATCATGAAGATACCATATATGATATGGACCGAAAAGAGTCTCAAGATGTCTATTATAAAGATTTGAAGTTGTGAGACTTATGTTCGATGACAAGTCTCAGAGAAGCTAGGATCCAAATCTAATAAGTGCTATTTTGTAGGATATCCCAAGGAAACAAAGGGATATTGCTTTTATAATCCCATACAAGGTAAAATATGTGTTGCTAGAAATGATATTTTTTAAAAAGAGAATTTATTTCTACAAAGACTAGTGGGAGGAAATTCAATCTTGAAGAAATTTAAGATACATAAATTAGCACTTAAGCCTTGATGAAAATTAAATAGGCACTACAAAGTGTTATGAATCATGAATCTGTTACACTGCAAGAAGTTGTGGAGCAACAACCTATTCGAGTAAAACAATCTCTACGTAGATCTGATAGGGTACATCGTCGACCTGAGAGATATTCTTTTCTTTTATCTAACATCGATGATGTAATGCTTATTGGTCTCAACAAGCTTACATCTTATCAAGAAGCTGTAATAAACTCAAATTCTGAGAAATAGCTAGAGGCCAAGAGGTGCAAAATGGAATCCATATGCACTAACCAAGTATGAACTTTGGTTGATCCACTTGAAGGAATCAAACCCATTGGGTGTAAGTGGATCTTTAAGAGAAAGACTGACATAGATGGTCATATGCATACCTATACATGGCAATTGATAGCTAAAAGATTCAAGCAGGTTCATGGTATAGACTATGATGAAACCTTTTTACTAGTTGAGATGCTTAAGTCTATTCGGATCATGCTTACTATTGTAGTGTCCCATGATTATGAGATCTGACAAATGGATATCAAAACTGTATTTCTGAATGAAAATCTACTCAAGGATGTGTATATGACATAATTTGAGAGTTTCGTAGATCTAAAGGATGCTGGGAAAGTATGTAAGTTGCAAAGGTCCATTTATGGATTAATGTAAGCTTCTAGAAGCTGGAATCTTTGATTTGATGATACAATTAAAGCTTTTGATCTCATCAAGAACGAAGATGAACCTTGTGTCTACAAAAGGGTTAGTGGAAGCACAGTCATCTTTCTCATCCTG
>JBBMKF010238619.1:0-16861 GCA_037834155.1 Curcuma caesia
CGAGGCCCGTGGCCGAAGGAGGATTCGGCAAGGGATGTGGCCGAATGGGGATTCGGCAAGGGCTTACCAGACCCATGCATGAAGATCTGTACAGGGCTTATCGGGTCTATGGGCGAGGTTCAGGTCAAACCTGGATCAGACTCGAGCCCCTGCTGACGTCATCATGGATCAGACCGAATGGCCGAGTGGCCGAGTGGGCAGAGCTGAGCTGCTGTGTGGCAGGGCTGAGCTGCCGAATGGCTGAATGGGCAGAGCTGAGCTGCTGTGTGGCAGGGCTGAGCTGTCGAATTAAAGGAGCAGGGCTAAGCTGCTGAGTGGCAGGGCTGAGCTGCCGAATGGTCAAGTAGCCGAATGAGCTATTCGGCCATGAAGGAGACGGAGGGATGATTCGGCTCTTTTGAAGTAAGGGGAGAGAACTGGGTCAATTGAGATTGTGGTTGTGGCTGACCGGACGTGCAGGAGGGACCAGGATCGGACTCGAGTCAAACCAGAGGCCCCTATGGGTTATTCCCGGAACAAATATCTATCAAGATGCAACCATCCAAAAGGCTACTTAATTAGATCGCCCAAAGGGGTGCATGTGCAGCCACGATCTATCCTCATGTGCTTAATTGGCTCTAGCCGAACATGATAAATTTGATTTTTAGACCGCAGTCAATTCGATCTATTCGGCGTGCATGTCGGAACACCAAGCACAATATTTTTATCTTTATTTTTATTTATATTTTAAAAAAAAACGAAATGATCAAGTAAACTGAAGCCCAGGACGATCCATTCACACCTCTATCAAATTTATTCATATACGATGATGGCCACTAGATTAATTAAATTATTTAGTTACACAATGATTATATATAGTTAACATTAAAGTCCCTTATCAGAGTTTGAACACACGTACGGAATTATTTTAGTCAGAGAAGCATTTGAGTTGAATTAATGTTAATGAAGCCAGGTCAAGTTTCCTTGGTCAAATTCTAGCTACATCTTGACTCGACGATCAATCCAACAAAGCGGTTTAAGTCAACAGTCAGCAACCATGCGATCGAGCAATTGGACCAGACGGCAAAGATATTAGATAGATAGATATATTGGCGTGAACTAATTAAAGAAAGCAAAAGCAATTGTCGTCAAAAATATTCCAAACAAGCAATCAATAGCTAATAGCTGGCCGCGAATGGTCCGCTCCACCAGGCAGGCGAGGCGACCGGGTGGAGAAGTTAATTACCATATCAATGTGGAAACGCACGCCGGCGGCCGCGTAATACGAAGTCCCCCCATTTGGAACAACACTTTGACCGTTGAAATATTTTCCCAATATATAATAATTAGATTTTTTTTTGTCCATTTGAAAAAGTCCTTCGCTTTCCGAAAGCAGCGGTAAGTTCGGATTTATTGGCTTATAGGGGCAATGTGCCTTGCTATTGGGGATGCAAATGAATCGGCCGTCGGGATATAATTAAATTGGTTACGATATAATAGAGTTATTGAAATGGACAAGAGTCGAATCTCGATGAAGTCGAAGCAATATCCTCCTCTATCGTAGTCAATTGTAATTTCAATTTACCTTCTCACAAATGATCATGAAGCCGACCATGTGAAACTGATGGGTAATGGATTTCATCTTTACCTGAAAAGGGGATATGAATAAATCAAACTTATTTAGCCAGCGAGCTTTTCAAATCATAAAAAATATTTAATTTATATCTAAAATTATCAAATTCAAAGTAAACGAACATATATAATATTTGTTAAATAAAATTTAATTTATAATATTTTATTTAATCGCTCTCAAATTGAACTTGAATTAGATGTTATTATTTTTATATAATTTTAATTTAAATAGATTCAAATTAAAATTTCAATAATTAGAATTTAAATCATTTTAAATTATAATTCGATTCTATTCGGATCAAGCTTCGAACCACTCGAATCGAATTTGAGAGCTCCTATTTCAATTGGAATCGAGTTCAAGATAAAATTATTTATATTTTTTAAATTTTAAATTAAATTTGAATATCATATATATTTTTTAAAGTTAAATTTAAATATTAATATTGTTATATTATTCAGTTTGATTCGATTAGTTTGCATTCCTATCCTTCATAACTTTGATATAATGTGGGAAGAATGTGTGTGGTGATCAATTATTGTAAATTTATCACTCGAGTATAAATTGGATTATATCCGTGGAAGCCACAGATCATAAGAGGATATTATGATTCCTAGCGAGCGGAGGTGCTTTAGTGGAATATGGGATAAACTAAGTTGCTAAGTCGCCTGACATACTAAATGTCATACATACATACATATTAAATTTATTTATTATTATTTTTTATGGTTAGAGATGTATTCTTTATGTATTTTATGACAGATTCTTTATTAGGAATTTGATTATTATTAATTTTATTTTAATACTCAATTATATATATCGATCAAAACATGTCGGGTAAAAATTAAAAAGAAAATGATATTTCACCCCATCAATCCCTCTTGTAAAATGATAAGGTTAAGTCCTCAAATATAATGTTCAGTATTATTATCTTCTATCACATGCATTAAATACCATATTAAACGGATTTGACTTGTTAAACAATATTTACATTACAACAATTACAAAATTAAATTATTATAATATTGTAGTATCAACAAAATTGTAACTATTATAATATTGTAGTATCTAGGATTTTATAACTACAATAACATATACTTGTTTTGTTTAGTAACATTCATATTATAGCAACTACGATTTCATAACTACTTATCTTATTCAACATCATTTATGTCGTAACAGTTATAATTTTATAGCAGTTATTATTTCGTAACTACTACAATACACATTTGTTCAACAAGCATTCTCATTGTACTAGTTATGAACTGTAATTGTTATAACTACTATCGTAGTTAGAATCGTAACTGCTACAATACAGCTTTACTTGTTCATACAATTACTGATGAGCTAGATGGCCGGAGATAATAATATGAGAATAATGTATCGAAAGATAATTAAATAATTATACATGAGGTGTTGGTGGGGTGAGATGAGATGGGATGTGATTAAAAATAAAAGAACGTATTCTCAAAACATAGAATGCCCTGTTGAGTTTTTATCAAAATATTTTATAGTTTTTTAATATTTAAATATCCTAATTCCTACTATTTTTTAATTCTTTTAATACTCTACATTTTTTTTATTTTTATACTTTTTAGAATTTTCTTTTTTGATGATTAATTGAATATTTGATTAATCTAAGGTCACGTGCTTAAATTTTAATCTTTGAAAAAAAAATTAGTTAAATATATAGGTTGATATTACTCCACCCACGGTAAATGATCAAATATCAGTATTTATAATTTTTTTGATAGTTTCAATTAAATATATAGATTAATAGTTCTTCAGACAATCAACCGACATGGGTCCCATGACCCATTATTTTTCTCTTAAAAAAATCTTTTTAAATGATTTAAAAATATTTTGAATATTAGAGGTCTTCAATGAATATTTTAAAAAGAGAACTTTAATTTTTTTTATATGATCTAGGTGCGTTGAGCTCAACTAATTCGGGAAGCAAATGATCTTTCCTCGATTTATCTATCGGGTAAATTTAAAAGTATTAACGATTTCTCATTCAACCATCAATGTCTTAAAATTTTCATTTGGAACATTGTGCCATCGCATCATGTCCGGAGAGGATAAATTTTTAAATTCTCTAGATAATATGTCAAAAATTGAATGATCATTGTCAAAAAGAGAACTTTTAGAAAAAGATAAATCCGTTACCTCAACGATCTTCCTAAAACTGACCCCAAAGATACAGAACCACATAGTTAAGTTTTTCAAATATCTAAATTAGCTATCTAATTTTTTAAATTATCAAATCATGTACCAATTCTCTTTAAAATACACTTTCAATTCTTTATTGTCTGTCTTCCTCTACCCTTTGTTCGATTGATGACCACTTGATTATAATTTCAAGGCCAACTCTTCGCAATTGCCTAATCACAAAATCTATGATGCATAGTCTAGCGGCTAGGGCTATAAATGAACTGTACATTCGTGATCAAGTTTGTTGTTCAACTTAGTAAGAACTTATTTATATTCATTCAATACACACAAGATCAATTAAATAAACAAGCTTGAACAACTTATTAAACTAAATAAATATTCATGAATCACGTTCGTGAACAGTGTTTGTGAACCACGTTCGTAAACAACGTTTGTGAATAATATTCGTGAACAATATTCATGAATAATATTTATGAATCATGTTCATCAATAAATTTTTTATTAATATACTAAATAAATAAAAAAATTAAAATAAATAAATACATTTATATTATCAGGTTCAATAATCAATCAAATAAATTAAAATATAAATATTTTAAATAATCAAATCAAACAAACTTAAATTGAGAACAAACTTGAATTGAGAGTTTGATAATATTTAAATGAATCAAATTCAAACCAAACTTAAATCAAATTCAAGCACATAAAAAAATTAAACCAAGCTTAAATAATCATTTTAAAAACTTAATTTATTTTAGACTTAACTCGACTAAGCTTGATTGCTTTTTCAAACAAACTTGAATACCATAAAATTTAGACTTATTTACAACCCTAGTAGTTGACCGTCTAATAATAATTTCACAACCACTTCAATCGTATATTTAAACACTTGACATATAAATGGAAGATATTTTTAAAAATATATATGTGATTTACTGACTTAAAAAATAATTGAGAAAATTAGATGCATAATTCAGTAAATTGTCAGTAAAAACAATTTTTATCAATCCACCTTTTTTTATAAAAAGAAAAACCTCAAAATTTGACCTTTGAATATTCTAGCAATAACAAGCCTGTTTCACACACTATCCTACCTATCTGTGACACTGACATAGTCCCCAGAAAACATCATATTAAAACGATCAGAAGGTCAAGAGTCAGATCAACGCAATGCTCAGCGAGAAAAGGAACCACAGCCATCGCACCACCGCAACGAAACATCCTCCTCCTTTCCTCCCAATTGACTTGGTCTCGATATTAAATAATCCACCCTTTTTTGCCCTGAAAGTCCCCTGGAAAAGCAATCAAACTGAAAAACGTGCACAAGATCAGAGACCAGAAATCAATGGGCGATTAGCTTTACATATATCCCACATGCTACATGTAACACCCAACAACATTACCTCTTCCAACTCTGAACCACCTCCTCTGTCTCTCCCAAGAACAGGGCAGCAAGAAAGCAACCATCTTTACCTTGCAAAGAACTTGACCTCCTTTTGGCAGAAGAATGGCTGCTTGCAGTGAGATCATGGGTTTTCTCCGACCTTCTTCTTTCCTCCTCGGCAGTGGATCCCTCTTGCTCAAGGGCAATCAGAACAAGCAGAGTCTTGCCTTCCCTGCTCTCTGCCCAGATGGCCAAGGCAGGAGGAGAAGGCTAAGGTCTGCGAAGACCGTGGCAGCGCCGGTGAAAGCAGCAATCAATGAGGATGTGATCAAGATGGTGGCTGGGGAAAAGGCTAGAGCGGGCAAAGTCATGCTCAGGGCTGCGCTGACCGTGAGAAGGAAGCACAAAGAGGATATCAAGGAAGTGATCGTCAACCAGCTTGATGCTCTTACAGATAAGATTGGCCGGAATGTGGTGTTGCAACTCATCAGCACCGAGATCGATCCGAGTAAGCCTTGTAAAATCTTAAGATGTTTGTTCCTGAACATAAACCCTCGAGCTGCTTGATCTCCTGCATCATGATTTTAAAAAAACACAAAAAAGTATTTTTTTCATAGAATAAAAATCAGTATATATAGTTATTTTACAAACTAGAGTACTCTGCAGATCCCCAATGATCGAAAGTTCAAATTCCCCAAAAGTAGGCATCTTGTACTTTGTTCTCTCGAGAGCAAACAACTATTCTGCTGAATCCTTTTTCCTTTGTGCTTCATGTCTCCCCTGAGCAATTCGCTTACTGTCCTTGGGCTTGCTTCTGCAACTTAGGAACCAACAAGCAAAAGAAGAGCGGAGCGACGGTGATCAAGGACTGGTTCGAGAAGAAGAACGTCAAGGGAGAGCGTGTGGTGTACACCGCAGACTTCGAGGTGGACTCCAGCTTCGGTGAGCCTGGAGCAATCACAGTGATCAACCGCCACCAGAAAGAGTTCTTCTTGGAGAGTGTAGTCATCGAAGGCGAAGGCGAAGGCTCTACGAGTGGACCAGTTCATTTCTCCTGCAACTCTTGGGTTCAATCCACCAAGGACCTCCCCAAGAAGAGAATTTTCTTCAGCAATAAGGTCCGTACCAAAATTTTCTAGCTTGCAATTGACAGCCATTTGAAGCGATGGCTAGATATCATTATCCTTGGCATTCAAATGGATCTATAATGACCTGTCCAAATTAGCCAGAGAAATCTCTGCACAAGATTGAAACACAACTAAATCTTAAAGGCTATTTTCCCAGCGTAGAGCAACTGCAACAATCATGATTTACAATAGGAAGCATATTTTTGAAGGATAGAACGATGAGAAAGTGCTGATAGATAGATGTTCACTGGCAGTAGAGTATTTAAGCAGCTGTAGCTTTGAAATTGAAGAAATCTAACCATAAACAATTCTGTTACTTCTTGTGCAGTCATATCTACCATCTGAGACACCTGAAGGACTTAAGGAACTCAGGGAAACCGAGCTCAATGAGCTGAGAGGGGATGGCAAAGGCATTCGGAAGTTATCAGACAGAATATATGACTATGCAACATACAACGACTTGGGCAATCCTGACAGAGGATCTGAGTTTGCAAGGCCGACGCTCGGAGGTGAGAAGATCCCATATCCAAGGCGATGCAGGACTGGCCGTCCTCCTACCGACACAAGTGAGTTCTCTAACACAACTTGTTCTACAGTATTGCAAGAAATTACTCCATGACTTGGACTTGACTGGATCAGTGCAAACTCCCAACTGTGTGACCTTAGAATAATTGAGTGTGGTGGTCCGCGTGACAGATCAAATTGAGAGGATGATTGATGGATCATTGACTTGGCCCACCATTAATGAGTGACTAAATTATTGTCTTAAAAAGCAACCTTTTAAAGAACAAGTTCATATCATCTAGAAACTATTCACTTTCAGATGCGTGGCAGAAGCAGCATAGCAGATGCTTGTCTAATTCTTTCAGTTTTACACCTTCAGATTCACCAAAAGTTGTATTCATGTATTGATAATTAACAAACACTTGGGCAGAATAAAAAGTGAAGTCCATAGAGAATAATTCCTTGATACTAATGCGTAGTCAGGAAACAACTTACCGTGAATCATCTCGTGGCACAGACATGCTAGCTGAGAGTCGAGTTGAGAAGCCACATCCGATCTACGTGCCACGCGATGAGGCATTTGAGGAGCTAAAACAGGGAGCTTTCGCAGCTGGAAGGCTCAAGGCTGTGCTGCACAGCTTCATCCCGTCACTCATTGCATCCATCTCTGCTGATAACCATGACTTCAAAGGGTTCCACCACATCGACAACCTCTACAAGGAGGGCCTCATCCTGAAGCTTGGCCTCCAGGAACAACTCCTCAAGAAGCTCCCATTCGTTAAAAAGATACAAGAATCAAGCGAGGGTCTGCTTCGATATGACACCCCAAGCATCCTCACGAGTAAGTGAAGCAACATGCTCCTTGTTATGACTTTTTTTTTTTTGCAGTCTAGCAGTAATTAACTTTTGAGATCAAAATTAAGAAGTTAAATCCATGAAAATGATCAAATTGCAACAGAAAGAACAAACCTAGTGAGTAGACATTAACAAGAACCAGTTCTCATGCTGACATGCTCATGTGGTTTGCACTGCAGAGGACAAGTTTGCATGGCTCCGGGATGATGAATTTGCTCGGCAGACAGTTGCAGGGATCAACCCTGTCAGCATAGAGAGGCTTCAGGTAATCCCACCGCCCTCTTCAATCCCAGACGAGCAGTGTATCTCCATCACTTGTATATTGAACTGAGTTGCAAACACTAACAAGGCTATTATGGAACAGTTTTTCCCTCCAGTAGGCAATCTTGACCCTGCAATTTATGGCCCGCCTGAATCTGCAATCACAGAAGCCCACATAAGCGGTCAACTCGAGGGGTTGACAGTCCAGCAGGTGAGACAAAGTGCATTACCGTGTTTATCTTTCACAGCATTTCGCTTACAGCTGACCCTTGTCATGTTATTATTAATACTAAAAAGGCTGTGGAGGAAGGGAAGCTGTTCATGTTGGACTTCCACGATATATACCTGCCATTCGTCGACAGAATCAACATGATGGATGGCCGGAAAGCATACGCGACGAGGACCCTCTTCTTTTTGACTCCCATTGGGACACTGAAACCGATCGCAATCGAGCTTGGACTCCCTCCACAGCAACCAGGCGCATCCCGTCCCAGCATGGTGTTGATGCCGCCGCGTGATGCTACCACCAATTGGCTGTGGATGCTCGGCAAGGCCCATGTCTGCTCAAACGACGCTGGTGTTCATCAACTCGTCAACCACTGGTATAAAAATGTACCAACTTCATTACTCAAATTTGTAATAACAACATCACCTTTAGCTAAGTGATTCCTGTTCATGGCGTAGGTTGAAGACGCACGCGGCGATGGAGCCGTTCATATTGGCAGCGCACAGGCAGCTGAGCACGATGCATCCGGTGTTCAAGCTTCTGCACCCGCACATGCGGTACACGTTGGAGATCAATGCGCTGGCGCGACAGAGCCTGATCAATGCCGATGGCGTCATAGAGTCCTGCTTCACTCCCGGCCCCATAGGCATGGAGATGAGCTCCGCCTATTACAAGCACCACTGGCGATTTGACCTCGAAGGGTTGCCGGCTGATCTCATCCGAAGGCACGTCCTCTTCCTATCACTACCACACTGGATCTTGTCGTCTTCAATCCAATCTACAGTCTCAGCGGACTTTTAACAAATACTTGTGCGAAATTTCAGGGGCATGGCAGTTGCAGACCACACGCAGCCGCACGGCCTCCGCCTCATCCTCCCGGACTATCCCTACGCCGACGACGGCCTGCTTCTCTGGTCCGCCATCACCCGCTTCGTTGGCGCCTACGTCCAGATCTACTACCCCGACTCGGACCCCAACAGAGTCCGCTCAGACTCGGAACTCCAGGCGTGGTACCATGAGTGCGTCAACGTCGGTCACGGGGACCACCGCCACGCCTCGTGGTGGCCGCCGCTGGACACCGCGTCCGACCTCGTCGCGCTGCTCACCACCCTCATCTGGATAGCATCCGCCCAGCACGCCGCCCTAAACTTCGGTCAGTATCCCCTCGGTGGTTACGTCCCGAATCGCCCCCCGCTGATGCGGCGGCTCGTCCCTGACCCCGAGCGAGACGCGGACGAATACAAGGCATTCCTCGCCGATCCGCACTGTTTCTTCCTTTCTTCCATGCCCAGCGTGCTGCAGGCGACCAAGTTCATGGCGGTAGTCGACACACTCTCGACGCACTCACCGGACGAGGAGTACCTCGGGGAGACGAGGGACGGTGCCGCCGCGTGGACAGCGGACGAGGAGGCTGCGGCGGTATATAGAGCGTTCGCAGCGGAGGTGGCCGCCGCGGAGGAGGAGATCGAGAGCCGGAACGCGGACCCGACTCGGCGGAATCGGTGCGGAGCTGGGGTGCTGCCCTACGAGTTGCTGGCACCGAGTTCAGGACCCGGTGTTACGGGACGGGGCGTGCCGAATAGCGTGTCCATATAATGGAAAATGACCCGTAGTTGTAGCTATTGGATGTAACATAGTTACATAGACATCATTAATAGATGGTGTATATTTAAAATTTGAATTCATTTTTAAATCTGTTAAATTAATAAATAATTTATATAATAATTTATGTTGTATAATAAAGAAATACATCATTTATGTATGACAATACAATGTGGTACATAGAATTGAAAAGCAAACCAAAAACTAAACTCGGCTGAGTAATGACATAAAATAATTAACACATAATCAACATAAATAAATGTAAAAAAAAAGTTTAATAGGGCAATGTCAATATGATTATATTTTAACTAGAGAATTTTAGAATTTTCAAGAGTGTAAAAAAGTTTGGGAAAACTAACTAATATTTTCTATTAAATTTATTATCTTCTCTACCCTACTAAAAACATTAAACTGATTGTTCAACCGATCTAACCAATCTCACACATCTGTGATCTGTTTAAACAAACTCATATATTAATTTTAATCAAAACTACTATAATTTATTATAAAAATGAATTTAAAATCAAATTGTCATTTGTCCCTCCTAAGCACCATTCATATAAACACAAATAGATTATTCTAGTCCCTGGAGCAATGGTGACACGGTAGGATATCCAGGTTGTCACCCAAGCACTTGCGATTATATTTGCAAAAATTTTCCTCCAAATAGGGAGCGTAATGGATGTTGGACGTCTAGGCTGACCACTACGTGCACTTTCCGATTTATCCTGGATGGAAAACTTTTGTGAAACTGGACCGGTCACTCCAAAGAAATAATGAATGAGACTAACTGAGATTTATCATTTTTTTAAATAGGATATTCTATTTTAATACATATTTTAGGTGGATTCAAAAGGCAAAGTTGGATGGAGCAGTCTATGCCAAAAGAGGGTTGAGAGCATTGGACAACATAGCTGAGAGAAGCTAGTTGCTAGATTTGGCCGACCCTTATTTAAGTTTTATTTGTTTATTTATTTATAAGGTATTTAGATATTAAGAACTAATTAATCCTTAAATGTATGTATGATCCAATTCCATATTTCACACATCAAATAAATCTAAAAAGCGACATCATTAATTATTGAAAAGTCACTTGGCTAGGAGGCTGGTTTAGGCCATATAGGCACTTGGCTAGAGGGACAGATATGGAAGACTAAGGAAGAGTAAAGATACTAGCGGTCAGACCTGGTTCTGCAAGCTAGACCATGTCTGCCATACAAAAGGAAGAGATAAACTAGTCGAGTGAACTAGTTGGGCTACAACGAACCAAGTGATACAAAAGATTTGGTAGACTGAACTCCATGCAAAATAAATGCAGTTGGCAACAATAAGTCAAAAATTGAATGTGAATATAACTGATCTCAGCTTTACCTTTCCTTCTCAAAGCTTGGCAGCTATCAGATCAGACCTCATATCGGGTCATGGGATTAATATTCCACCCAGAAAAGGATGCCACCGTTCTGAAAGGCTCTTTGCCCTCACCGCCCATGTTCATTATAAACTATCGTGGCTTCATTTTGCTTTCAAAGAAACCACTTGATTGAAAAAACTTTCACCTTCATAGCAAAAAAAATTCATCCCTCCAATTCTTCTTGTTAAAGTAATCTTAGAGCCGATAGTTTCTTTTGTTTTCCTCTACTTCACATCCATATATCTTGGTCTTTGTTTTCCAAATAAAAGAAAACACTTGGCAGATGAATTTGCAAGGGGCAACCATAAAACCAGTGCCCTGAAAATCCACAGTTCTACCATGATTAGTTAAGTTCAACAAAGGACCCATCATTGAGAAATAATATGCAGCAAAGTTCACAGATGGGTTCAAGCTCCCTCAATCAAAGCAAAGTTGGAACATGTTCTAATCAAATTCTGCAGACAAAACCAGCAGTGGTCCACATCACTAGTGCCTCAAGGGCCTCGGGGAACCTTCGATGTCAACTTTCTGACATGGGAGTACGCATCCTTAATATGTTTGTCGATCTCATCTTCCCATCTATCATAAACATACAAACCAAAGAAAGCTATAGCAAGCCCTGCAACAAAATCAAAGAGCTTCTTTGTTACATCAACAACTAGCAGCACGGCAACGTTTAAGTATAATAAGTTGAGAAAAAAAACTAATGTTTACCTAATTTATACATTGTCTGCGGCGACATGTATCCAAGGACATTGAGAAATAATAACCAGAAAACAACCTGTTTGATTCCACATAAGACATAAATATCTTCAGGACCACCTCAGCTAAATTTTAGTTGAGAAATTTAGAATCTTATCAGAGCAATGTAAATTGTAAAGAAATTTAGGGAGCAAAAACTTAACAAAATATAGTAAGACAAACCTTAAACATCAATGTCCAATCCTTTCCCTTGCAAAGTGAGCGCAATATGATAATTCCATTGTTCCATATATGAGTAGCTGAATGAGCAAGCCTACGTGCCTGCTCTTCTGACAATTCGAAATACGAAGGTGACAATTTCTGAATATTATACCCTAATCTGCAGACAAGCATATAGAAAAGTATAATAACTAGGAATATGGAAACCACAGAGGAAACTAAAAGATAATAGAGGTAAATCATAACATGCGATGAAATAAAAAAATTCATACATATTTGAAGGCAAAGCACCATGAATAAACAAGAACAATGCAACAACTGAGACTAGCTTTGCCACTGCAGTAATCATTGTATATCCATTTGCGAAAAAGTAGTTATATAGGGCAACAAACAGAAGCAACGTTGTGAATGATTGTTTCTTATCTTTCCAAAGAAGTGTGTCAGCAACTGCAAACAGAATGGAGGTATCTGTCAGTAAAGTCATCAAGCAAATGAATCTACTGTTAGTTCATCCATACCTTTTCCACCGCCCAAATACGTAGAAACTTTAGATGTTCTCTTTTTCTGCTCAGCTTTAAGATGAGAGTATGACTCGATTGTTCTTTGGATACCATCCTATGTTCACAAAAGAGAACATCTCATATAACAAAAGAAACAGTTATACCTATGTAATGATAGATAAGAGGTCAAAGGAGTTCAGTTGGAAACCTTAAGAGACACAATAGGCTCATAATCAATATGATCTTTAGCTTTTGAACAGCTGAAAGTCCTATTGCATGACAAAAGTCTAATTCTTGAAGGTGTCAGCTGGGGCACAGGCATCCCATACTGTGAAAAGATCTTGTATGTCCATTCTACCAAGTGAGCAATTGGCATCATAAGAGAAACAGGAAGTTTGGTATTTGGCCTGCAATTAAAAAACTCATGATAATTATCAAAAGAAAAGGGGAAAACACAAATCTTACATGTTAGTGGAGAATGGCAGGAGGAACCAAAGAAGAAAATCTTGGAATAAATGAATTCAACATTTTATTATATTCAAATATGACTTATCATCTTCTACGAACAATTTTAGAATCTTTGCTGAAGTATACATATGATTTAGCATATGAAAAAAAAAGAACCAAATGGTGTATGCTTATCCATCCTTCTGTAAATATGTTTTTCCATCTATGCTATGAAACTTCCTTGAAGTGGGGAGCATAACAAAATTAAGCAACTAAGTAGGAAGCGGCCTTATCATCACAAAAACTATACATACCTTTCATATCCAAGGCCTTCTAGTATTAATGACATGAATTCCCAAAATTTTATTGGTTCTCCATTTGTTATGAAATAGGCCTGCAGTAAAAAGTATGTTACTGCTACCGTCACAGAAAGAAAAGAAAAGAAAAGAAAGGATATACCTGCCCTGCAGCTTTCTTAGCACCTTCTTCAGAGGCTAGAGTGTGCTCAGCACATATATGGGCATATGCCACATTTTCTACATATGTGAAGTCATACAGATTATTCCCATCACCAATGATATACTGATATGGAAGGGAAAAAAGAGGATATTGATCAGAAACAACACACTGATTGAAGAGCACTAACACATTATGACAACCAATCAGATCAGGGACATCAGACAAACTAATAGAAAGAACTTTTTTTTATCTTCCATATATATATTTATGAATTTTATGTACTTCAGAGTTAGATATGGCTGCAGAAAATCAATAATTGAAACAGCAAAACCCTTGACTTCTTGTTCAATTAAGAACTAGATTGCTCAAGGCGAAAAAGGAAAAAAATCTTAATTGCAAACTGAAACACAACTGCTTGAAAATTTTCTCACATAGGTTGAATATTTTACCTTACTCTTGCCAGCCTTTGCAGCAGCAACTAGTGAAGGCACCAACAATCTGTCACCAGGGCCAAATATACTGCTAGGTCTTATACAACATGTCAAAAGCCCATTCTTGCCATTAGCTTTTAAAACCAGCTTTTCTCCTTCTGCTTTAGTCTCTGAATATGAATCATTGAACTAGAATGTTGGAAAATAATTGAGAATCAGAACATGATAAATGCGCAAAACAAAAAAAATGGTCCTTTTTCCAGGAAAGATAATATTTTAAATAGAACCTTCTCTGGATATGGAAGTGATTCTTCCCCATTGAAAATTCCATGAACACCATCAAACACCACACTAGGAGAACTAGTATAGATTAGTCTCTTCACTTGGCATTCAATACATGCATCAATTACATTTCTGGTACCTGAAAATGCATAACTCTCATTGCAGGAACATCAAGGTTGACCAAAATATTGATGTGTAAAAATTGTTCTGAGCATGCGCTAACACAGGTTACATTACTGACATGCTTTACTCAGTCTAGCATTTATGCTAAATTAGAGTGCTAAAATCAGCACAGACATGAAAACTAACCATCAACATTCACAGAGAAATGAAGCTGGTAGTTGTTGATAGATGAATCAGGAGCAGCCATGTGAAAAACAACTTCAATTCCTTCAAATGCTGTAAAAGGAAACCAACAAGAAAAAGCAAGTGTAAGTGAGATCATTCACTAAAAATAATTAAAAGAGTATCTTTTTTCTTACATTGCATAACTATAGGAAAACTAGTATGATGAGCAGAGAACAAAAAAGGGGAACAAAATCCCCTTGAACAGCAAGAATTGCTAGAAGGAAAATGTACAATCTATTTTTCTTATTGCAATTTAGTTCACCAATTCTCCTTTATCTTGAGGTTTGCATCCCAGGTTGACTACATTGTATTCAAAATACGACAACATTTCAAGACAAAAGATAAAAGACAGATGCTCCCTAGTTTAAGAACAATTTTCTGTTACCACCACAGAAGCTATTCCATGACTGGAGCTGCACAAGTGAGTCAGAAGGAACATTAGAGTCATGCTAGTCTTATATTCATCTGGTGAGATTAAGTCACCAAAGCAAACTGAAGAATGACTATAAACAACAAATTGTCTAAAATTGGAAAATCTCTGGTTCTTCAAGGAACCAATACCTGCTAACATAGCTTCAACACCACGGTCAAATAAACAATGAGACTAATATGCGAAAATTAATATAATTTCTTTTCTGTTAATCAAGGTACAGCATCCCATTCCGGGTATCACACAAAAAAACATTTACAGTGCATCCCCGAAATAATTCTAACTCTGAGTAGCATACAGATCACACTAATCAAATATCAGTTGTCTAGCAGTTGAAATGTTAAAAAACAAGTGGCAGTTGCAGTGGTTTCATATCTTTCAACTGACTGCTCTAGAGCTTATTATCTCAAATTTCTCAACTCCTTGGAAGTCACATATGGTTCGGGCGAACTGACAGCTAGAAACATGTAAGAACTATGAACATTCGATGCTGATTTATCAACAGCAACTCTGAACATACATCAGTTTACTTTATTAAACTCCTAAAGCAGTATAGAGTGTAACCTAAGCGCAGGGAAGTAACGGTATCAAGCTTGTAAATAAAGAATCGAGTTCCGTCAGTTCCAACTATGAAATTGTAAGAGAGGATCTGGCCCATTAAGTAACTGAAGATCGGCGGATTCAGGTAAGAATGCCACTCACCTTTAACGACCTGTGCTTTATTGCGGAGATCGGCGGACACGTAGGCGGCGCGGCCAGATCGGAGTGCGCGGCCTAGGACACCGGCCTCCTCGTGGGCCTCAAGCGAGATGGACGGCGCGAGATCAGCGACGCGGACGCACCAGTCGTCGGTGCGGAGAAGCATCTCGACCAGGTGCCGGGCAGCGAAGCCACGGCCGCCGGTGACCACGCACCATCGCTCCGCTCCGCCTCCGCCCATCCTCACACTGTCTCTTCGCTCGAAGTGCCAACCCTTGATAATGACCTCGGTCGACGGGGACGATGACGATGGGATCGGGAAGGACGCCGTTTGTTACCGTCTTACGGCGTTAATTGACTACCAAATTAGCGAGAGGCATCCACTCACTCTGTGACACCAGTGTTAAACCAAACCGAACCGAGTCCAACCACGCTGCCATTTATGGAAATATCCAAAGAGAATAGATTTCAAAATGTCTAAAATCCCTCACTAATAAATCAACAATTCAAAATTATCTTCAGAATTCTAAAACTGTGCAACCGACTTTCTCTCGGATACCCGTTTATTATTTATCCAAAATAATATTAATTTTACAAAGTTAATTTATTTTCTTTCTTAGAAGAAAATAGGAATATTTCTTAGAAGAATATCTCCCGTAAATATTTGATTGATTTTATGCTTAAAGAATACCAAATAGGAATATACATGTACTCTTAGAAGGCCTTTGAGTCCCCCACATCATTTGTCAACCCCTCAAAGGCATTCATAGTGAGACATAAATTGTTTGAGTAGGTTCATGAAACATTTGTGATGAGTTGATTAGCAAGAGGACCTATCACAATAATATATTTTTTTATTAGGATGATAATTATGAAAAGATCAATTTTCAATCTTTTTTTCAATTTAGAAGAAATACGATCACGGGAAACTAATTTGCAACCATTGAGTAAAATGAGAATAACCCCTACATTCAAATCCTTTTTTTACCATTAACAAGAGCTTGTTTTAGTTGCTTGATATAGTTTGTTCGAATATTATATATTAACACAATATTTAAGGTAACTAAATAGTTAATCAACTATTTAATAAAAATATTGACTAAAATCATATGTAAAGTCTTAAATTTTAAGGAAGATATTTATGATGTATGTGATATTACTTATTTTAGTAGTATAATATTATCAAGGGC
>JBBMKF010238730.1:0-16858 GCA_037834155.1 Curcuma caesia
TCCGAGATGAGACTCGGAGTTGAAACATGGTCCGAGACGAGACTCAAGGTTGAAACGTGGTTCAAGACAAGACTTGAGACCGAAACATGATTCAAGACAAGATTCGGTCGAGCAAGATATGGTCCGAGACGAGACATGGGATCGAGACGTGGTTGGAGACGAGACTCAATCGGGCGGCATGGACTCGGAGCTTGGAGTTGGGTGCTGAACCGGAGTTGAGGGGGAGTCAAGTGTTGGGTCGAGTCAACTGAGGGACCAATCAACGAGATGAACTAGTCGGTTATGGGGAGCAGGCTTTTAATCCTACGTGTCACCGCTAATCAAATCCGATTTTGATTTTCTTGTCCTAGGGTTATACCATCCCATAAGAAGTATTGCATACACCTAAACATTCTTGGCGTTCCTCCGAGAACCAACAAATCCATTTTCATGCAATATTCTTTATTGTTACTTGATCTTAAAGATTTTAAACATATTACCGTTGCTGTTGCTCGCTTCAAAACCATCATGTCGAGAAACTTCTTGTACCTCCAAGCACACTGTATATGCAGGCTACGCGCCAACATAAAAAATGATGTGTATAGATATAATAGTTTACGGAATATCCCGTTGATTGTCATGAAAATTTATCTCTTTCCGGAGCTGTCCTAGAAGAACCATTAAAGTGACTATTTCATTCACTTTTTTACTATCAATATATATACTATGGTTTTTGGAACGTGACAATTTCGCACCCAAAGAACACGTGCATAGATACATCAACTCAACTAGATCGCATACATCAACAAATATAATCAACAGGTGTCAGAATTATTCTCCCTACTCTGCTAGCTCAATTAGGAAACCATCATATCAATTAATTTAAATAGATTAAATTAAAATTTTATTAATTCATTTAAAAATAAACATAAACAAGTTAATTGCTACGGATTGGGGCCCAAACAGGTTGGCCCGCGTGGAGCTCGAATTGATTCAGGATTGAGATTTATTTTTACTAAAATTTAAAATAAAAATAAAAATTTTAATGGGCTCTTAGACTGACCTATCTAATTCACAATCTAAATTTAAAATTTTTAATATTGTGCTTGTCACACCCCGCGGCTCGCCCTATCAGATGACAAATTTTTTTGATAGATCAGTCTATCAGACAGTTCTACACTTAACACTTCAAATTAATTAGCAATTTAATTTCTTATAGTAAAGAGAATACTATACGACACTGGTGCTCCTTCCGTATACTTGGCCTCTTCTCTCTTTAGAGGTTAATTTCTTGAAGTAAAGAGATACTATTATACCACACTATCACTGATGGTGCTCCTTCTATATGCTTGGGCTCCTCCTTTCCTTCTCTCCTTGGAGCCATGGCAGTGCCAGTTCTTCGATCATTAGGGCCTCAATCTTCTATTGGTCAAAGTATGTCAGTAGGCACCACGCGCGGCTGACATGATCCCTTCGACGCTCAAGTCAGCTCGAAGCTGAAGAAGACTATATATATATATGGGAGCACGAGCAAGAATATATATATCTCAAAAGAAAAAAGTAGTTTTTATGCACGAGAAGAAAATCATACCTGTTATTTACTATCGCCAAACCTTATATAGCCGACAAAGGAAGGTGGCCACATGGGATGCCACACAAGCCCCATGGACTAGGCGAGCCACGTAGAAGACCGCACGAATGAATCGTCTCAAACCAACTAACCACATGAAGGAAGATGGGGTGTCAGGGGATGACAATGATTGAGTCATACATCTGACAAGGTGGAGCCATTAGTATGGTGTCACCTTTTGCATGGGTTATTTTGTTAGGGTGGGTGCTACACCTATCAAGAATTATGGAAGATTGAGGCTAATAAAATTTCGCTCAATAAGGATCCTTCCTTGTCTAAGAATCATTATAACCAAGCGGGCTGGAGAGGTCGGTCCTAGTGGGACCCTTAGAGGGTGTAAGGGTGTTAGACCACGTGGAAATGACGTAAAAAAGGAGATACGATTCGAGATGCATTATATGTCCTTTTTAAAATCGGACTGACGAACAAAATCCAATGAAATCCAATCGAATAAGTGTAAAGTTATCGTAAGCAATGGGATTATTGGTAGCCGATCAGCGGGATGGAGAGGGCAAGGGTCCAGCGGGGCCCCCAGGGGCGTCGGCCCCGTGTGGCAACGTAGAAGAGGGCTACGACTAAACGGGTTTAGGTTTAGACGGGGTGCATCAATCACTATCCCAACTTTTCTTCTAATGCAATATTATGAATGAGACTTGTGACCTAATCCAGTCTCCTGCACCAGTGCCCCAATATACTGACTTCGTTTAGGTCAGTTAAGGAAATTTAATTAACTCAAGTCAAATAGCTCAAGCATGGAGTCGAGGCTGGATTAACGTTCCTGTTTTGCTTCTCTTTTTCCCCCTAATTAAACAAAAAAGCAAGATATATCCGCGATCAAGATATTAAAGCCGCCATTTATTCACAAATTATTATGTAACGTAGGCTAAAACTCCTAGATCTGGAAGGCATGAAAAAGTAAAACCTCTTCCCCTACATCTCCACGTTCGGTTCATTAACAGCTAGCTGCTTCATCGTCGTTCTTCATCTTCTCCATCGCTTCCCTTGCCTTGTGGAAGAGGTCGAGCCTGTTGTCCCCGAGCAGCGTCTTGGAGGTGCAGCTCTTGTAGTCGCACCACGTGAACTCCCTGTACTGGCTTTGCTCCCCCTCTGCCATCACCTCCGGCAGCGGCGCCAACGTCTCCCCGAGCGGCGGTCCCCCGAAGTAGATCATCGACACCCTCGACTTCCAGCCGTTCGCCAACACCCGGTGCCTCAAGCTCCTGAACCTTCCATTGGTCAGCACCTGAAACATGGCGTGCGATCCATCATGTTCTTCATCGACAACTAAATTAAATGCTGTATGTGTTTTGGTTACCTGTAAGGAATCGCCGACGTTGATGAAGAAGGATTCTTGATCAGGGAGGACGGAGACCCAACTTCCGTCTCTCAGGGAGATCTCCAACCCGGCCGTGTCGTTGGATCTCAGCACGGAGATGATCTGGGGATCAGTGTGCTCCCCGAACCCCGTCACGAACCCATTCAGCTCCTGAAGCATCGGGCATGGAGGATAGTGGTTCAACCTTAGCATCGAATCGCTCTCCTCGTCCGCCACCAGCTTCCTGAACACATCCCTCTGCTCCATCCCGAGCCCCTTCGCCATCAACTCCAGGATCCGACACGCCAGTTTTCTCACTGCTAAAATGTACTCGTCCAACGCACAGCTGAAAGATTATCGTGTGTTATCGAGCGTGAGGAATTAGATGGTCGGAAATCGAGACTACGTACCGGAAAGAGCTGGCGGAGGGGTGCATGAGAAAGGCCATGGAGAGGGGCTCGGAGGTGATGGGCAAGAGGAGGTACTCCACCCAGCCAACGTCGCCATGGCCGCCAATATTCTTACTTCCGTATCCGAAGGGGTTGGCTCTCCCAGCGAGCTCCTTTTCCGCAGGCGACAAGGCGAAAAATTTGACGGCTTCTTCTTCCAGCTTCGCAATGAGCTCCATGGGGATGTCGTGTTCAGTGACCTTGAAGAAACCGAGGTCCTCGCAGGCTCTCACGAGAAGGTCCTCCGAGCCTGGCTCCGATAGGTTGATGGCGGGGATGCCGGAGAAGACGGGGCTCTGCTTCATAGCCGGCGAGGGCGTCAAGACCACCATGGCAGCGAGAACAGGGGAAACAATAGAAAACAGAGGAAGAAGAGAGGAGGTCGGCTGGTCGATTTGATTTGTGTAGTTATTTATCCATATATAGAGCCAAGTAGGAAACTAGGAATTAATTAAAGCTGTGGAAATTATCTCTAATCCTTCTTTTTTTTTTGGTTTAATATCTTAACCCCTAAACCCCGTATAATATAATGAAACATTACGAATCGATCGAGTTACATGGGCGTTGGCATGCAACTTCACCTCCATACACACACTTGTGTGTCACTGAAATGTTAAGCATTGTTAGATTTATTCAATTACTATCTTGTAAGAATTGATATATACTCTTGAAGGGATCCACTATGCCATTTATTTATTTGAACATAGTAAAGCTCCTCCGCATTACAAATTACTCATCGAATCTCGCCTAATGAATCGCAAAGCACTACAGAAATTGAAGAAAATTATAGAAAATAGCATGCCGATTGTTGGCGGCGGACCCATGCTTTTTAAGGCCTCACTGTCAAGTAGTTAGCCCATCCTTCTTTGCTGACTCGATCACTTCTTATTTAAATATTATGATTACTATTACTATTACTATTATTATTTACTTTTATGTTTCCGTTTTAAAGTGGATTGTTTGATTTACTTCTCCGAGGTTTCAGTTCCGAATGATAAGAACAATGGTGGGCGGCATGAGATCGTTGTCTTATTTAATTTGGGGCTGCAAGGGAGTTGACAATTTGGATGCCCATCTTTAATTCTATCCGTCCAAAATGTCAACGCAACTTGTGGATGCGTGGGTTGCTTGATGCGTTTCGCTTTGACTTTTTAAGTAGATGGAATTCCCACAACTCGGCCCGTTCAATGATTGTTTACTACTAGCTTGGGATTTTGACCATGTACGTGTTTAACGGCCGACCTATTAGATTCAAACTACATATAACATATACTTATTCTTTAACACGGCCGACCATTAGTGTTATTGCCATCTACAAATTGTATATGGTAAATTACTACTATTAATTGTGCAAGAGCCGTTAAGGATTTCGACGTCTTGTAGTAGTCTCATACGCGTCGAACAAATGATTCATTGGGGCCAAATGTAGGTGATCTGCTGCCAGCGAAGCGCCGCCCCAGATGTGGTCCACTGGATGTCGGCGGCCGACACGTGCGACTCGGAAAGCGACGCACGGGGAAGTTCTCCAGATTCTAGTCGGCGGAATCCGGGCCCGGCGTCCATTCTCTAATCATAGACTAGTGTCGGTGTATGATTTTGATTGTCAGGTGGAGATTTAGCGAGCACTGGTTCCGTCGCTTCGATTGCTCGTAGATCACGATGTTTGATTTGGAATCCAATTGGCAGGTTTGAGGAATCTGATGTAGAAAAATATCAAAGCGAAGCATAATCAAATGACTCGACTGAAAGTCTGGAAAATAATTACGATTAGGCTCAATAGGTATGGTTTTCATTACCCTTACATCCAGGCTAAGTTGCTAACGAGTGTTCAAAAAGGATCAATTGTGGTAAAGGATGATATCGGGATCTCTTTCATACTGTAGAAGAGAAATAAATCACAGAAAACTTCGTTCTAATTAGTAATCCACTGCATGAATGATAAGACAAGTAACCGGACATTTCGCACCAGCTGCAAGTATGGTAGGAGGTGCGCGATATATAAAGTAGGCGGGTCCAGTTCGTTTGTACTCTTTTTTGCGTAATGTGGGAATGCATTTAATTTACCGACTTGATAAATAAAAGAGAATGAATGGCAATCTAATCATCGTATTCATGATGGCGACCGCTAGGCTCCCTACTGAATGGTTTCATTATGTGAATTTCCATGTTTTAATGATCTCGAGAGATTGAACTGCAGGGCAGATGCATTCGTGTAATATGCACTATTGCACTATCATAAATGAGTCTAAGCATTCTTGCCCTTTTTTTTTTCCTGAAAGGATATTGACGGATCAATATGAACTCAGCCACTTTCTAATAGTATGCGTTTCTTTAGCATATTATATGCAGTAAAAATTGTACAGTTAGTGTTCTGCCTGACATCGGGACAACGAATCATAGGTGAGATATCGTCGAGGTTGACTAATTCCAACGATCTGATAAGGAATGAGTTATGTGGATTTCTATAAAATTCAATGAGAATTAGAGGGAAAGAAAATAATAGAAAGCAGAGGGAAAGATTGATGAATTGTGCTCACATACGTCCGCGAAAGGAGGTGCTATTTATATTATCTTATTGACGGGAAAAATAGTGTCTGTGACTCCCACTAAGTTAAGTTTTGAATGAGGAGAGACCTGCTCCCAGGGCATAGGTGAGTTGGTTACGACGCAGTAGACTTGCAGAAGAGGACAAGGGTTCGAATCCTGGCGAAGCCAGAAATACCCTCTTGCACCAACTGCACTTTCTCAATTTACCTCTTCACAGATGGTCGTGGGGCCGACCGTGTGGGGCCGCTAAGGTGGCGGATCCACCTTTTTGCAGAAAAGAATGAGGAGAGACCTCAATGCTAATGGTCGGGTTGATCACAAGTTGATCTCGGGTCCTAAGATTGTCTTCCCTTTTTCCTCGTATTCTTCCTTTCTTTTATCCCTGTACTTTTCTTTTCAACGTCATCGATCGTTGTCAGCCCTCAAGCTAAAGCTCGAATATGCTAATACGTGGCTCCACCCTTACACATCGCACCCTCTTCGTTGCCCCATGTAACCAAGTTATGGTTGAGGGAGGGGTGTCACGCCACCACCTGTCCCCTGCTCTAGTTTGAGGACTTGGATTAGGGACGGAAATGACCGAATCTTGAGGAATCGAGAGCAAGAGCGACTTAATCTTGAGGAGTCGAGAGCAGTAGCCTAATCTTGAGGAGTCGAGAACGGGAGTGGTCGAGTCTTGGGGAGTTAGGAAAGGCTAAGTCAAGGTCTCGATCCTAAACGGGATTTGGATTGAACCCAACTTGAATGTGTCTCATTCATCCGGACTCGACCTTGAGCTCCATTCGACCACACTCAGGTCCTAGACCTACTGCTCAATTTGACTTTCGACGGTCTTATTTGACTTCTAACAATTCCGATCGCGCTGTGTGTACCCATGTACGTTACATACACAGAAATGAAAAATACAAGAATAAAGGGATTAAAGAAATGGTTAAATCAATCTAACTAAGTGGGTGTCCCAACAGTTTACCATAATCAAATTCTTATTTATTTGAAAAAATAAATAAATGCTGCGGAATTAGATAAAACAAAGATGCTTCCCGATGGCAAATCGAGGCAGTTGTAGAGATATGTCTCAATAAGAACCACACTCATCTTGTTCCATCAATATCATTTCATCACAAACTAAGCAAAGTCATAAGATCATCTTTTTCTTAAATAGAAAATCATAGATATCATTAATGGAATTCTCGGAACAATATTTGATAAAAAGAAATGATATTGTTGCATTAATGTGAAGGATAGTAGAGATACATGCGAAAACTTACAACCTAAAGTTACAGAAAAGAAAAGGTAATTATGAGAGGCGTCCGCAACAACTTTTGCGTCTACAACTACTTATAATTTGCTACGAGCTGAGCTACGTACAAATCTTACTGTGTCTGCTCATATGGGACTAACAGAAGGCAGTTGAGCCCGACGAAGACGTGGACGATGGCGGTCGCCGTTAAATTCCGATCCGCAAAGTGAAGCGTCTGCGACAGCAGCACCCTTGGGCCAACCAAGAATCGCTCCTCGCTGTGCTCCTCCTCCCACCGGCGCGTGTTGCGCGCCACCGGCCCCAGCCAACCCAAGATCCGTTCTAATTCATTCCTCCACCAGTCCGTTTCCATCGACGACATCTCCGCCCTGCCATTCTTTTTTCGCCGCCGGATCTCCTTCAGCTTCGCCCTCACCGTGCACCGCATCGACGGCGTCATCTTATTGCACAGCACGTCTCCGAGTCCGACCGCAGTCTCTATCTGTCTCATCGCCGTCAGTCCCGCATCCACGGCGTTGTCTAACTCCCAGCGTGCAAATAAAGACACCGCAATCACGATCAATTCCGCGTAGTGGAAGGACAATCCTGAGCCACCGACGGTGTTCGGCCAGGCTTCCAGAGAAGGGAGCTTTTCGATGGTTATGGGGACGTCCTTTGCCGCCGACGATGGCCTGTCGAACATCCTTGATGACAGCGTGTTAAAAAAATTGAGGCCGGTGCCGGGGAGCAGCTGGATGCGGTCATGGTTTCTTGCCGGCGGCAGAAGGGGCCAACAGAGGATTTGGGCGCCGAAGACGTCGTAGATCCTAGCCAAGGCGGCGAAGACGGCGCCAGCCATGGGTTGGACGACCTCGTCGAAGGTCCAGCTCCATAAAGATCTCTCCTTGAGCCCCCTGACATTGAAGCGCTGAGCCTCCAGCGCCGTGCCATGTTTCCTCTGTTTTAGAAACTGCGCAGAGTCCTGCGCCTTCTCCGACTCCTCGAGCTTGAGGAGTTCCTCGTGAAGCAGGGAGGTCGAAACCACGTACTTCTCCATCTTCTTGATCGACTTCGCGGCACTCTTCACCATCGAGCCGAGCCCGAGGCGGTCTAAATCTGCTACGCGACCGTGGCGGAGTGCAGCGGCCTTGACGCTACCGTAGAAGCGATCGAAGCCACGTAACATAGGGTCGCGGCACTTGAGGGAGAAGCGCACGACGGTGGCGGCGACAGTGTCGAGGTCGGCGACTAGCTCGGCGAGGGCGAGGCGGAGGAGGAAGGATTGGTCCGTGGAGAAAAAATTCGCGACGCCCAGGGAGCGCATGCTGTCGCAGAGGGGGAGGAAATGGTCGTCAGCGAGGGTACGGTGGAGGGAGACGAGGCGCGCCATGGCGGCGGCGACCTCGAAGGCGAGAATGCCCACGGCGGGGCGGTCGGAGAGGTCGACGCAGCCGCCCACGAACACTTTAGGAACTCTCATGATTTCGATCGCACTTTTGTGGAATTTCTCAGATTGCTCTGCAGTTGCTCTGTTATCGAAATCGGAAGACGTATATATAGCCTAAGAAATCAAGAACTCCAACTCCAACTGGAATTGAATTGGTGAAAGATTGTGTCATGATAGTACACTTATAGAAAATCTGAAGGAATCCGATTTCTGAAAGGATTGTTTTTTTTTCCTTTTTATGGAATCCAATTTCTGATAGGACTGGTTTTTATGGAATCCATCACAATCAATCAATCCAATCTACAAGATTAATTGGTGACCGTTGAGAGTGCGAGAAGTTGGCACCGTGATGTGTCATACGTCGCGACGGCACCAATCGGTTGGAAGGGTAAGCACGTACCCACATTTTGCGGTGCTGCGTACGGATTTGGAAAACATGGCCTCATCATGTGCTATATAAGGAAATGATATCTATTAAAGTAAAAAAAACATTCCTTAATTTGGATCATGCAATTTAACCTGTCTTGCTTAGATGCGATTTAACGGGCAATTGAGGATAAGTAATCATCAGGAAAACTAGGAATAAGCGTAGTGTCTCTTTGATTACTAAAGAAGAGATACTTTGATAACAAACAACAAAAGAAAAACGACATTACCATTTTTGCTCAAATAAATGGTAATGTGAAGGTAGAGGCGGAGGACGGGGAGGAGTCGAGTTGGGGCTCACGGGAGGTGGCGGAACAGGTGAAAGGGACATGACGGCAGCAGGGCTTCCGGCGGCGCCGTGTCGGAGAGTTGAGTTGGAGAGAGAGAGAGGTGCCTCTCAACGAGGAGCCATTAAAAATTGCGACGTGGAAGCGACGACAATTAGCAATATTTATTTGGGCTTCGTATTTAGTATGCATGGGTACTTATATGGGCCTTTTAGCTGGCCCAATTTGTTTGAACTCAGAGAGGCTGTAGAACTCAAATCTAGAGTAGTTTCACGAACTAGTTAAGCTTGTGAATTGCATGCATTATTTCCTGAATCTGCCGATGCATTTAGATCATAAATTATTTTGGATTAGTAATGGACATTGTTAAATTCTCATGGCAAACCAAAGAAAAATAAAAGGACTTTTTTTACTATGGTAATTTTATTGGTTCATGAATGTATATACAGTGTCACAATTTTAGGCAAATATGATATGGATGGGACCAAGGGAGCCATAGTTGTTTGAATTGATATTGTAAATAATATAATATGTGAGATTAACATGATTAATTAACATTAATTTGAGCTAGTTTATCATCTAATCTAGTAGTTAGGGTATAAGTGCAATAGCGGCAAATTGAACTCACATTTATCTATATGTGTGTGTGTGTGTGAGTGATTAACATTAATTTGAGCTAGTTTATCATCTAATCTAGTAGTTAGGGTATACTAATTGAACTCACATTTATCTCTATGTGTGCATGTGTGTGCGCGCGCTTAAGTACATATCTATATATAAATAGTTGTTTAAATATTCACTGTAACAAATATTCAAGTATATATATATATATATGTCGATGATTAAAATTGTATCACTGATGATTAAAAACAGGTCTTATGATTGATTTCTTCAAATGACATTATAAATTAGTGTTTTTATCAAGGGAAAGAGATTGATAAAAGTCACAAATTTAAGTACTAATATGCCCTTTTTTTTACTCGACATCCAATGTAATTGGATCAAAAGGTGGCGCATCACAGTTCATGCTAAGCCTATAAGTTCTCCTAAAATTCTCATTTTCTGATAAATAAAAAGTCAAGAGTAATGCCTGAAAAAAATGATTTTAGTTTCCCAGAAGCCGTACAGAAAAAGTATGAACAAATGGCTAATCTGTAAAACACAAGATTGATTATAGCAAAAAATCATAG
The DNA here is from genome assembly GCA_037834155.1 of Curcuma caesia. Classification (NCBI taxonomy): domain Eukaryota; kingdom Viridiplantae; phylum Streptophyta; class Magnoliopsida; order Zingiberales; family Zingiberaceae; genus Curcuma; species Curcuma caesia. The sequence goes on from JBBMKF010238730.1 coordinate 10,511, forward strand.
GTTTATTTGGAGGTGCACTAGCTGCAGTTTGTCTGAGTAAAATTTCATTCATGATGAGTTGCAAGAGTTTTGGAGCTAATCTGTAAATTAAAACAAGAAAAGCGATGCATTAACAATGTGAGCAAGGAAGACGAAGGTAAACCATCATTTTCATCTTCGTTTTTGCTTTACCAGGGCAAACAAATTCTCACCCTTCTCTCCCATTTCTGTCCGCGTAAGTAAACCGCTAATCACCTGCATATATCATTAGCAAACTCTAAGAATTACTTAATTGAAAGGATAAGCGATTTACACTCGAACAGTGCTTAAACTAATTTGATTTGAGATTATATATAGCAGTACATTATAGGATAGGATTAATCCATGCTTCCTCCTATATAACGACCAAATCAAACCACTAGTGGAAACTAGCTAGATCTTTATTCTTTGATCCCTTGATGCATCGATCGATCGAACTTAATTGTCACTACGTACTCTTAATGGATAATTACCTAAAGACCTTTTGAGACATGCAAGTACTTGAAAGATCTCACTCCAACGCCCTAATCGACATGGTCAGATCTAAAGTACTCGGCCCCGAACTGGCCTTCTTGCCGCTGCTCTGCATCATTTCGAGTTTGTTACGATCTCGGTGTTGATCTTCTTGGAACATGGAAGTTGAGGGAGAAAGCGAAAGTGAAAGCGAAAGTGAGAGCACACTATTCTTGTTGTCAGCTTCTTCGCACTTGTTGTCTTGTCGTATTTCGTCAATATGATCCCCCACGCTCGGCCTCAAACTCAGTTGCAAGTCGTGATGACTCCACTCCGCGGTTCTCTTCTTCTTCGCATCTTGCTCTCTTCTTGCAAATTCTTGCTTATGTAACTGCACCAAGAAGATCACACACGCATGTCTCGAGATCAATAGACTCAATGTTACTTTTTCTTAGTGGAATATATATGATCGATCGATCAATTACCTCGAGTCTAAATGGATCATCGAATTGATACTTGATGCTGCTATCGTCATGGCTGCTGCTTTTGCATTCTAACCTGGAACTAGAAGTGGACGCTAATGGCCGCGCGCTACTACCGATCCAATTGAATCTTCCATTAATCTTGTTCAGATTCCTCTCCGTTGTTCTATCGACCAGAACCGACGAATCAACCTCGGTTCTCGAGTTGAATCCATGTGACGAAGTAGTGAAGAATGCTTTGGGTTCTTTGCTGAAGAATTTGTCATATAAAGATCCAAACTTTTCGTTAATGCCATGCTCCTTCAAGAATAGGCCTCCTCTTGCAGGTGTTTGCTGGTTAAATGCCCATCCTTGAAGCCTGCTCGATCAGTTAATGAGACAGATTAATTAGGTTTCGAGAGAGGAATATCATTCATTTCATTGTTCCTAATTGTCTCTTACCCTAATTTTCTGGTGCTTAGATCCAGTGAGTGCTTGTAATTCAGCGAGGGTTGGAGATTATAGCTGTAATTAAGATGGCTTGAATTAGAATACTCATGGATGCTCCTGCTGGCGAAGTAGCCGTCGCCGCCTCCTCCATTTTCCATTAGTCTGAAGGGCTGGCATGCTGCTGCTGCTGCTTTGTGGCATAGCATCTCATGAAACCTAGGATCACCTCTTCTCAAGTGCAAATCCATTGGAGATGAAGCTGCAATTCTCAACGAGGAGTGAAAACTAGAGCTACATATTTAGTTAGAGCAAAGATTAATTAGTTAGGAATTTGATTGACCTGAAGAGATTATTTTCTCTTTCCCGGAATCATCTAGTTTCTTGCTTCTGTACATCTGATTCGAGCAAAAGAATCCAATCGAAACTCCATCAAAGCGTGGAGGAAAAAAGGAAAACAAGTTAAAGAGGGAGGAAGCTGAGTAATAAATTGGTACCTGCAAATGACTCTTTACATGAGCTATGCTCAGCCCTCTCACATTCATCATCTGAAGGACCAACTTTGGAGTGGCTCCTGCAGCCCAAAATTAAAGGTGTATATATATTGATCAGCAAAATTAATTAAAATCATCAATAATATATCTACGTATAATACAAGAAATCCAAGAACGAAGAATTAATTGTACAACTTACTGTCTTGGCCACCAAGTCTCTCAACTGCATGAACAAAGGAGAGATGGAGGTCCGGAGTCCACCGCAACCTGGGTGTTTTAGATCTGTTGTACTGCCTCACGGAAGGCACTCTCTCACTGCTACCCTCTCCATTCTTGTTACAGCTCTCTACCTTCTTCATACTATTCTCGCCCTCTTCATCTTCCTCGTCGTCCTCATTATCAATCTTATTATTGCTGCTGCAACTCCTTTCTCCAACCGATTCCGTGGTGCTACCCCTATCTTCATCACCCTCCTCCTCTTCTTTTTTTTCTTCTTCTTTTGCAGCTTGATGGTGCACATCCTGGCTGAGATCAAGCTCATGGAATAGTTTCCTCTTTCTATTTTGAGTAGATAGCGGAATCTCCTCAGTGTGATCTTGATCGTCGAGCTTCCACTCTTTATCTCCCCCTCCTCTTGCCATATCTGAATCAACCCTAATTAACTAACTCTCGGAGAGATCTTTCTCAAATTAGGGTATGGTGACCATTTGACCTAATTGAGGATGGATGGAAAAAGAAGAAAGAAGAAAGGAGGAAGGAGGAAGGAAAGAGAAGAGGAAGGGATAATGTTATTTGTATGAAAGAAAGAAGAAGAGGTGCTGCGGGGAAATTCACAGAATAATGGGACAGTGTGCAAGGCGACATGGGAAAGAGTATTCCCTACATTGACTGGTTTCTACTACAATTCTTTTCTCTATTGTGTAGGGACAAAAAAGAAATGGGGAAGAATATAAACCATGACTCCTGATCTCTATGGACTACTGGAAGAGAGAAGAGATGTCAGCTTGCCAATTTATATAACTTTAACCAATATGTGGTTAGCTACCTGGACACATCCAAGCTAAGGTTAATTGCTCATCCAATCTTTTAGATTAATCAAATAGCTAGAGATTTACAAATTTTTGTTTTAGAAAAACCAGGAACGTAAGATTAGTTTGAGAGTCAAATCATTTTTTGTAGCTTGTGTTCCTTTCTTTATAATAAATGTTTGATTGATGTGTTTAAATTTTAGGACTTTGGACTATGGTAAAAATTTTCACTTATGACTAGAGACTCAAGCAAGAACATGATTAAACTAGGATTAATTATTGATTTAAGGGAATAAATTTTAATTAAGGACAAAAATCATGAGTAGCCTTCCTCCCCTATCTAGTACTATATACATAGTTTGATTTAATCTTGTCATTGACAAGAACATGACATTGTTGATTTAAAGAGAAAAAAAATCTAAAATGAAAGAAGTTTTCAAGCAGAAATCATGTGAAGGCTTTTGTTTAATCTAGTTAGGATTGAACTAAAGCTTGTTCGTGTGGCTGTATAAGGGTCCTTCACATAGAACATAATTCAATGAAGGCCCCTTTCCCCTAATTCAACTGGTGGATTATGAAGTAGTAGCTCTTACTTCAATGTGATTTTAGAGCATATAAATTGACAAGGTTATAGGAAGCATACGAATTGATTCTATATTTCTATTATGGATAATTGCATGAGAATTCTCATGGGGCAAAAGATTATACATTGGCTCCGGACGTCTTATACAACCGGCTCCACGGTTATTTATTTATAGAGAGGTAAATCATAGGGGACTTTATCTTGACACAGTGGCTTCTACATGAGGGAGATCAATTGCTTGAGAATTCTCGATTGGATAGATGGATACAATTTGAAATCAACCTACACCCTGAAAAACTCCAAAAATTTCAAGCGCATCAGTACCGAGACAACAAGCGATAACAAATTAAATTAAATTACAACCGATGTGCTCTTTCTCTATATGTGTGTATAAATTTTGAACTTGGCATAATACTTTACATATGTGTTGGCATAGTGGTATGTGCCATTAATTTTGTCACAAGCTGCATCAGATGTAGTAAGGCATGTTGTAATTTATATATATTTACAAACCATTCAATTCATATATGTAGAAGAATTTAGTTAAATATTATTTTTGATGTCTTAATTGGTAACAATACACTGGCTGCTAGGAATTAATGTATGATTCACATGACTGATAGAAAGTGATGTATATATAATATTGCTAGTGTTCGACTTAAATCCTGATAATTAAGCTTCAATCAACTTGTGGAAATTGTAGTGCGCAGTAGGTAATCGTGGAAGTTTTTTATTACATACAGTTCTCTCACTTGTTTAAAACAAAAAACAAATCTAGGTAGATCCACCACACTATTTTCCTCGATCCCAAATGGTTAATTAATTAGTTTTTTTACTCGTGCATTGCAGAATTAACTCTATCGGTTTCATGCAGCATGATCCACAAAATTCGCTTTTGCACTGCATTAAAATAAACTTTCTTTAAGCATCTTGAACCCTAGCTCCATGCTTTTTTGGCCTGAAAATACAGAGTTGCACCAGTTATGATCACATGCATGCGTACGTGCATAGTTAGCTGCAGAATCATATACATATTTACATTGCAGTACTTAATTTGAGCTTTCTAGTCATATATATAAATAAAAATAAGTAATTAATTAATTAATTAATATTTGCAGGAATAGGGGCCATGAATTAAAGAAGGAGAGGAGAGGAGAGGAGAGGAGAGGAGAGGAGAAGAGAGGGTTCTTCTTCCACCTACTTAAAGGTAGAAAAAGAGGAGAAGAAGCTAAGGTCACGGGCCACGTAATTGGCGTCTTAATTAGGATTTCAACAGCATGACAGTATCAGGTAGCTCATGCCCTCGCACATCAGATCAGGCTGGAAAAATTCCATGTGAGCCTTTTTGGCTCCTTTCTTTAAATTTGGTGACAGGGGTACAGCTTATAGCTTGTGGTTCAGGGTGGGATACAACTTATATATATATATATTATACGCCATATATTCAAATGAAATATTTAAAGTGCGTGCATGGGCCATGCAGAGGCATGCATGCATCCGTGATTTGCCTGCTCATTTAGTTGACCTCGGTTTGTCCTCACGCCTTAAACTAATCAAAGAGCTAAAGGACATACGTGGGAGAAAATTTATTCTCGATCCCCTTCTGCTTGCAAATCTCTAGTCAATTTTATGTCCATGCATCACCAAATGGCTTTGACATTCCACGAGGATTTATAGCTAATGTATCTCAATAAATTAGGGTTAAAGAATTAACCTTACTGCTATATAACATATCATTGTGAATGTAAAACAGAAACAAAAAGTACAATTCTACTCGACGAATCAAGTTTTTCGAGCTAGTTAAACCCCTCACATTCTCATTCCATGCAAGACCCACCCCAACAAATAATCATGTGGTAGGTTTGGAATAATTAGGGGCTCGGGATATAAAATTGGATCATGAATATTGAAGATTTTTTTTTTCAAAAAAAATGGAGGAAGTTAATTGAGGCCAATTAATTAAGGTGGGAACAAATTGACTTTATTTTGATCAGGCTCATGAGGTTCTTGCGTTGGAGATAGAAAGTGATCCATGCACCCGTGCTATCTGATGCTGACTTGATCAGCTAGCTCATGTATGGAATTAATGGAGGTATATCATATAAGTTATTAATTGTTGAAGTTACTGATTAATATGACTAATTAATAATATGAGATGTATATATAATGTATACGTACGTACGTATGCATGTGCTACTTGCTATAGTATTATTTTTTGGCCTTTCACTATGAAGAATATTGATGGAATTAAGCCGATAAAATTAGGAGAAGATTAATTAGTTTAATGATCGAGTGGCAATATATAGTTTATTGTGGAGTTAGGAGGCCTGGAGATTAATTAAACAGACAAGAGACAATATATATACTTGGGAGAAGATGCCGATCGATAAATTAAAAAGAAAACAAGGAATGGTTGGGAAGACAAAAGAATTAAGGGAAGGTTTGTCCTTAATTAAACCTCCTCCTCATTAATTATAATTAATTCCATTGCATATTTGTTGTTGTTGTGTTTTATCGTTTTCCCCAGTTCTCCAAATATTTGCTTTCTGCCACCCTTCTCGTTTGCTGAAGTATTGTGGCAGGGCGAAGGCATTGGGAGAAGCAGAGGTCAACCGTGGCGATCGAGGAATCAATTACAGGATTGGGTGGCATCTTCATCAACAACGTAACGTTAATATATTATTTATTTATACTGGGAAATAGAGCCACAGGTTAATTTAATAAATTTTTAATTAATTAATATAATTAAAGATGGGACAGTTAAGTTGTAAAAATGGAATATATAGAAATCGTAGGAGAAAAATATTAATTAGGTTATAGTTTAATAAACAATTCCTGAAGAATAAAATTAATTAATTAATTTT